>BLXL01010617.1:0-13689 GCA_023170135.1 Acarapis woodi
TTGGTCATTCAGTGAAAAATGCGAAGGAATTGCAAAAACACTACCCCAGGATATTTTTATAGATCTAAATTTGGAGAAAGTAAGATTTTCATTCTTAAAAAAAATTAACGATATTTTAATTATTTTGTCTTATTATAGAATGAAAAAAACAAAAAAACTCGTCTACTTAATAGTTATACTTCAGCTCTCACCCAAACAAATTTTATTGTTTTATTTAAAAAATGTGGCTATCTAAATCTTCGTATGCTTGAGGATCAGATTAAAAATGTGTGTAAAAAAGCTGCTTTACATGATGTCGATATGATACTTCAAGCCCAAATTAAATCATTCACTAACAATTTTATAGACAAAAACGAGTTGCTTTTGCATTGATTTCAGCTATTCAAATTCACATTTATTTCCATTAAGATTTTTTTATGCTATTAAATATTTTTGTTAATATCCATATATTGGATTTATCACATACATATTCCATTCAAAAAAATAAAATATGGATTAAAGACTTGTATGGTATTATAAAAAATTTAATTTTTAATTACCGGATCGATTTTGATTTCATCTTTATGAATTTTGCAAGAACGAATTAAAGCAACAAGGAAACTTTTACAGACACGCAAAAAAATTGAATGACTGCAATAAAATATTCAATTTGAAATTTATCAGATTTGAAATGTAAAAAACTTAATACATTAAAGAAAATACATTTGAGATTTATGTTTAGATATTATCGTCTTATGTTTCAAAAAATTATAAAATGGATTTTTGGATTTGAAGATGCGAAATATATTTTAAAAAGTTATTCGAAATTGTACCTGATTCAAGTTTATTAGTAAATCAAATATTCAAAATACACGTGAAAAAATAAATACCGAATATTATAGTTTATTTATTAGAAAACAAATTTCACGAATGAAAGTAAATATTTTAAAAGCAAATATTTTAAAAGCAAATTCATAAAATATATTTAATTTTATTTCGTGTTTTGAAAATATAGGCAAAATTTTTTAGGGTGATACAAAATAGGTACAATTTCACTTAACTTATCATTTTAAATTTCAATCAATACGTCTAATGTTAATTCAAATTAATTGTACAAATTTATATCAATAATACTTAAAACTAATTCCATAGTTTCAAAACACGAATGCTTTGATATAAAATGATTTTCTTTCCTCTAAATGAGCAATTTTGTAGATATGGTTTCTAAATGACAAAAAATAAATTTACGAATACTGCGAGATTTGTTTCAGTATAATATCTATTATTTATTTCATTAATTACAATCCGATTTTCATTCCATCCAACGATTTTAAATGATCTAATGCAATTGAAGATTATGCTATCCAATGATATGTGAATTTAAAATTCACAAAATTTGAAGTTTTTACTTTTTGAAAAATAAAAAATCAAATTAATTCTATATATATTTTATTCGATGTAAAATTTGAATTTTTTTTTTGTCTGAAAATTTCTCTCACCCTTCAATAACAAGCATTCGTTATAAATTTTTATTTCTGAAAGATAAATGTAGTTATATTTTGCTTGTACTTGCTTTTTTTGTACTTATTCTATATGAGTATTTTTAAATTGATATTTATTTTATGCGAATTTGTGGTCGATGCTTTTTATGATTTTTTGTAATAATATATCTAAATATCCTCGAAATTTAGATCCTCAAATAGAAATTATATTTTCATTTGTAATAATACTATGGGGGTTGATGAGCATTTATTAAGAAAATACAAATGAATCTAAGTTCAGTAACACAATAAACACTAAAATACTTACTCTTTTTTATTAACAACTAGTCTCAGTTGTATACTTTAAAAATCTGATTATTTGGAATAACCTTTTTTATCGTTATGTGTCTCAGGTGATAAGATTATTATTAGGCAGTTGATACTTCTACGGTGTATTAAGTTAGGAAACTTATATAATAATCTTTTGTAAATTAAAAAATAACGAAAATTTTTTTTTGTATTAGATAATCTTATTTTTAAAAGAATTACTTTCATCAATTTTTGAATTGACAATCGAGAAAATTTATTCTGTTTCATTCTTATTAATCGACTAAAAAATCAAAAATTGAATAATAATTTAAAAAAAGCCATTTAATTTTAAAGTGAGATTGTTCTATTTGGAAACTATGAAACTAAAAATGTGTGTGCGGTATGAAAAAATTCTTTAGATCTTCAATTCCTTTTATTTATTCAAAATTTTCCGTTTCTTTTTTACAAAAAAAAAAAATAATTTGATAAAAAAAACTGTGCTCTAATTCAAATAAAATTGCATCAGTTTTCCATTAAAAAGCTAATGCAAAATTTTATATATATAGAATTAGACAAAAGACGAATATCTGCGAAAATTACAGATTAGATAAAAATTTTTTTGAAATTTTACAACTTGGATCATAAATATATAGAATTAGAAGTTAAAATAATTTCACCTGTTGATTTTTTTCTCAATTTTTGCAAACTTATTTTGTAACTATATTTATTTTTTAGTTGAATTGTTACCTTTGAATAATCAATTTTTTTCCGAAATTAAATGTTAAAATAGTATTTTCTGCTCCGTTTTCAGTATATTTGTCATAATCAATGGCCAAAATTATTAAGAAAAAAACATCAAAACTTCACAATAAAATAAATAATATGAGTCATGGCAAATATCATCCGTATCAATTTTTTCACCAATTCTATCTGTGATAAAAAAAGATGAATTTCAAATCTAAATTAGAGAAATAAGTAATCGAGAATAAAATTTCGAAAAATGATTATTCTGTAAATTCTGATTTTTAAGACTATCATGCGAATTTTTCGAAATATTTGATCTTTAAAAGCATGTTATTGAAAAGTAAGTTTAATTTGAAGATGATTTTATTAATCTTCAAAATAAAATTCTAATTTGATCATTTTTATAAATTTTAGAATTACCTTCATCAGAAAAATATTCCAAAAATCAAAAATTAAATAAATTAACGAAAAGAAAAAAAATATCACGAGTACAAAACTGAATATCATTAGTTAATTTAAATTGACAAATTATTTAGTAGTATTATATTTGAATTAAATATATTTTTATCAGCCTCGATCATAGTTTATAGAATTATCTTCTAATAAACATTAATGGAAACAAATAATAATTGCTAAGAAACATATCTATGGATTTTATTAGATCCGTATCAATTTTTTTCGCAACAATTGTTAAAAATATCAAAAATTTGAATTTTTTCAAATAAAAAAGAAGCAGTTTTCTTTTTAAAATAGTAAAATAAATGCGCTAAAATTGAATTTTTGTTTAAACGAATTGCAATTTTAATGGGTTTCATGTCGGTTAAATTTTAAAAAAAAAGCATTTTGAAATGCATCTGCTGATGTTTGTATATATATATTTTTTTCTATATATTCGAGTTTATTGTTCAAAAATTTTAAAATAAGAGCATTTTTAAATATCTGATTTGTGTATGAAAAATTAAATGAAATTTGTGCGGTGAAATCTTGAGGACTCAGATTATGATAAATAAAAAGATAACTTTCGCTCAAATAAATTCTTCAAAAAAAAATTTTTTAATATTAATACCTTTTAATGACTGCTGTGTTCATAAAAAAAAATTCAATCCAGTTTTCAGAGACTTAACATTGAGAATTTGAGTATTTATCGGAAATAATTTATTCATTCAATCATTTTTTATGCTTGCTTATTAGTCAATTTAAAACAGTAAAACAGCATAAAAAGTTAAAATTTAAAAAAAAACTGATTATAATTATTATAGTATTTATGATGTGAGAATATAGATACTTTTGAGCAGAGCTTGATAATTGAAACATTTTTGCCCAATATTTGATTGCTGATTATAAAAGCAATGATTTCTATTTTATTATTTCCATATTTTGCTAATATAATCTTCTACGCATGTCACACATAGATAAAATTTATGAAATATGAATTTTCATTCTTAAAATTGCAAATAAATATTGCTCGAAATCCCAAAAATTTAGTTTGTTAAATGATAGCCTTCATTTGATGTGACCATATTATAAGAAAAAAAAATCTAGATATGAAAAACAACGGCTGCGCCATTACATATCGTACAGTCTGCTTGAAAAAAAATCGCCAATTTCAAAAAATTTTTTCGTCAGTTATAGTTGTAAGCAACAAGAGGATAGAACTAATAAAAATTTGCTTCGGTAAAAATGTGGACTGTGCAAATTTTAATTTCAATCTTGATTTTCACTCAAAATTTTTAATAAGAAATGGTGAAAGTTCAAAATAGATGTATAAAAATTATCAAAATATGTCGCATTTGAAATGAAAATCAGTTTTTTTTTTTAAATTTTTTGTCCATATGCAAATGTTTATCAACGGGGTGTGAAGTTGATGTGGCTAATTTTACACTTTTCTTCTTGTGAAAATAAAAGGGATATCAGATTGATTTGTGTAAAATAATTATGTGAGTGATTATAGGTTGCTTATCTGTTCATATGTATTTTTAATATAGTATTTTTACAGACTATCAATGTTTCTCTACTTGGATAAATTAAGGTGGTTCATTAAGCTGATCACTTTGTCTTTACTTCATTTTCAGCTTCATATCATCTTAATCACAATATTAAATTTTGAATGTAAGTTGATCAAGCCTAAAATTTTATGTATAGGCTTTTATTCTTAAATGCTTATTAATTTTTTTTAATAAAAATAGACTATCAGCTTAAAAAATTCAGTAATACGTAGCTTAATTACTGAAAAAAAAATTTATACATGATTGAAGGATATCATGATGTTTCAAAGCCTTGATATATTTATTTTAATTACACAAATTCTATGAGAGAGTTTGTAAACTTGAAATCTAAAATGCCGAAGCATTTGAAAATAAATACTAAGGGTTAATTTAATTTGATAATCAAATTATATGATTTGAATTAATGTGATCTTTGACATGTTTAAACGTTGTCTAATTTATAATTTAATATTCAATGTATTCAAAAAGAAGAATATGTATTACTTTTTAATTTATACCTAACACTTTCGAGAAAATTTCGAAGCATAAAATGCAAAAAATCTAATTTATTTTTTTATGTTTATTTATTAATTTAATCGTTAAGTTATAGCCTCAAGTTCAGATTGTAAAACAATTTTTTTTTCTAAGATTTCTGTGATTCAAAATTAATAAGTCTTTTTTTTAACAAAATTTTATGGATTCAAATTGCCACATTAATTTAACTCCAAAAAACTTAATTAAAATTCGAACAAAAATCTCAGCCCTAAAGGCGTTGAGAATAGAAAAGCTTGAAATGCCTGATGCGATTAAAAATGGTACATTTAACATTCCATTACAGTGTATATATCATTTAGATTTGAATCGCGAACGACTTTACAGTATAAAATGGTATAAAAACAATGTTGAATTTTACAGGTATGTTATCATTATCTACCCAATTAAAAATAAAAATGAAAAATTAAACTTTTTTTTTAGATACTTACCAGCTGATGAACCTAGACCGGGGCAATCGTTCAATCTTTTAGGAATATACTTAAAAGTAAGTGTTTGAACCAAGTTTTTGCTGCGGAGTTCAATTATAATGAAATTTTTCAAATGTTTTTAAATTTTATGCGGTAAAAAATTAAAATAAAAGTTGATTTTAAAAATTAATCAAATATGAATGTATACATTTTTTAACATAAAATTTGATTTCGTGCACTGATATTGCTAAATTAGTTTTTATTAGGCTTTTTAATTAATAATATTGAATATAGATTTTTGCTTTTTGAGCACTTCAAGTCAAATTTCAAATAAAAAAATGTAAAATATTTTGAATATGAAAATTATTTATACTTAGAAATGTCATTGGCAATTAATAAAAAAACCATGAATATATTGGAGCAATCTTTATCTGAACAACATAAAAATTTAATCCTATTTTTCTTGATATTTTACTAGGTATCTTACTTATTAATTTTAGCTATCATTTCTTTATTTTTATAATATATATATTTCGTGAACGTGTTTTTTCAAGAACACAAAAAATAATCTTTTGTCGATGCAATTAATTTTACTAAATTTCATAAAGTTCATACAAAGAACATGACGATTTATTGAATAATAACTTACGAATCTAAAGAATATGGATTTATAAAAAATAAACTTTTACACTGAAAGTTGAAATGCACTTTATTATATAAAGTCAATACTATTTAATGTTTCGTTGATTGTAGAGCTCTATATTAATTCCGATAACTACTATAAAATTAAATACCAAAATTTTTGGAAAAAAAAATGGTATAAAAGGAAATAGAAGTCTGAGCTTTTAAATTAACCAGAAATTATGAAATAAAATTATTCGATACTATTTGGAAATCCGATTCGAAATATAACTTTTAGAACTAAAGCGCTTTTCATTCTGCTATTTGAAATTTTGTTTAAAATTAATGAAATTAAGTTCGCTTTAAACTATAATCAACAGAAAAAAATAGCATTCTAAATTACTAATAAAAATTTTTCTAAAATTTTCAGACCAAATAAGTTCAAATTGGCTTTTGAAACGCAAGTCTAATACGAAATTTTTATGCACAAACTTTTTTTAAATTTATCAAATTGTGAAATACAAAAAATGTGTATTCTACGTAAAGAATTTCGAATATTACATTATCTTAGTAGGTAATCGAAAATTTTTCAGTGAAGAATAAAAATTAGAAAAAAAAATTTTTTTTCGAAAATTCTCACTCATAAAGATAGAATTATCTAAGCAGGTGCAATAAAATGTAAATGTTCATCAAACATTGTGCTATTTTTTTTATTGTTTATTTTAATATTTCTTGAATTTTCTGATCTATATGAAGACGACTAAATGAAACGGTAAAAATTAATATTTGAGCAAATTTTTACACAGGCACATTATTAACTCAAATTTATGAACTTTATTCATTGTTTATAAATACTAAGTACGCATAAATTAAAAAATTTTATTAACTTGGCTAAATAACAACATTTCAAAACAATGTAAAATAAAGTTTTATAATATTTGAAAATAAATAAAAAAAATTGGAAGACAAATTTGCATAATATGAAATATCGCGTACAAAAAAGTATTGAAAAAAAAATCATTCAATTTACTTGAGATTTTTTATATAGATTCTAACATGTTATTTCATTAAAATTATTTAATCATTTTCAAAATTTATCAATAAAAATTGATGAAAAATTAGTGAAATTGAATCAATTGAGAGAAAGCTCTTTGATGATATAATTTTAGAAGTTCATGTTTAATTAAAAAAATTCATGCAATCTTGTAATATCTCACAATCTTTTCAATCATATATATAAAAAATTTTGTTTCCGCAAATTTTTTTCCAAAAAAATTCTTTGAGAATTACACCTCTCGCATTTAGGCCTTTTTGTTTTATTTTTTCTTGAAACTTCGAGACAAATTTATTGTGTGAATACAAAAAAATATTACATAATATTTCAACAAAATCATTCAAAATTTTCTGATTAGAAAAATTCTTAATATCAATCAAAAAATTTTATTTATACATATATTATGTAGGTACATAGTTTTTTTTTTAAATTTTATTACACACAAATTTAAATGTCTTTATATTTAAAATAAATGCAATCAGGTATCGAGGCTAATAAAATAGTATATATAAAATATATATATAATTTATTGTGTGAAAATTTTTGGCTGATTACAAAAATTACACATTTAAGCACTATTTTTGTGATCTGCAAGTTAAAATTTTTGATTCCTTGAAGCAAAAAATAAAAAAATTAAATTTGTACCTAAACTTTCGATAAAAAATTACCTGTTTATATATAATTAAATAGGTAATTATTAATAAGTAACTACATAATTTGAAACTCGTGCACAATGTATGTATTTTTGCTGAATTCGATTATAAACAATTTCTTTTCAGCAAAAATGTGACTCAAGTAATTTCGAAGATTCGATACAAATTAGTTTAGAAAAAAAAATAATTACTTTAGTGAATGTACGAGATTTTTTTTGAAACCAATAATATTTTTGTTGAATAGAATAAAGTATATTGTATTTTAGAAATTTATTGAGGAAAAAATAAATTTTATTTAAAGTATTAATTAATTTATTAATTATTACTATTAATTGTAATATTCAAAATATTAGTTGAGTAATCGTACTATAGTTGTGCAAAAAAGATTTTTTTCGAAAATCTTATCGATTTCTTCGAATGAAAATAAAGTCAATTTTCAAATCGAAGTATTTTGAATGAAAGTTTGATGGGAATAGAATCAACAATCTTTTAAAAAAAAAACAATTCGAAATTATTTCATGTTTTAATGATGTTTAAAAAATGTTTCTCGAAACTTTTAGAAAGATTTTAAAAATTTATATAAATTATTTGAATAATTTATCTAAGTGCTCGTGTAAATTTAACGAAACATCTAATATTCTAGCTTTTCTAGCTAAGTGCTTCGATAAATTTATTGAGATTTCAGATTTGAATGTACGAATCGCTGTTTCGAATCTCAATGTTTACGCAAATCTGTACAAATTTATAAAGGATACATAGCATACATATGTCAACATACAATTTCTAGGATAACACATTTGCTATGTAAAATTAAGTTGATGTAAAAATTCATTTATCATATAAAAAAGATAACATATACATTAAGATAAATAAATAAAAAAATGTTTCTTCAAAAATATCGATACATGAAAGTATAAATAGATGAAATTAGTACAGGCAAATTTTGTATGTGTACCTGAACAACTAATATCAAATTTGATAAATAAGTAAAAAGATTTGATATTGATTGTTAAAAAAAATTTTCAAGTTTATTTAAGAAATTAGAAAACTTATCTATTGAAAACTCTTCAAATTTTGTGCCAATATTTCAACCACTGCAAATTTAATTAGTTATAATAAAACACGAATAACGGTTGGACTATTTTTAACTTCTCTTTTTGAAATGAATATTTTTTATTGAGATAAAAAGGTGAAAATAAAAATGCCTGAAAAAAACAGAAAGAAATTACTGTATCAAATAAATTTTAATTGACACGAAATATACATAATCGATTTATGATATAATTTATCATTATCACATTTCAAAATTATCTTGCGCTTAATTCTAAATAGTGAATACTAATTAAGAATCTTTTTAATCTATCAAGAAAAAATCTGGTTTTTGGTTTGTATTAATTTCGAATTTCATCTCGTAAAAGTTAAATGATTTAGTATTTCTTTTAGCAGATTTTAAACAAAATTATAGATATGATTGTATATTTATTTATTGAGATACCTCGATAAATCTATCCAAGGAATTAAAAGGGGAAGTCTAAACATTTTTTTGCATACAAACTTGACGAGAAAGTGAAAAATTTCTCTATGTGTAAAATAAAGACTTTTTACATAGTTTTACTTTATAAAATCGTTAGTTGTGTTAAAAGTGTAATTGATTTTTAAACCGAATAAATTTAATCATTATTGGTGCCACTTCAGGCTGAAAAATCAAACTGAAATCATTTTTTTTCCTTTTGATATGCTTTGAAGTTTGAAATTTTAAATTTAGAAAAAGAGAAAATGCAAGAAGAAAGAAAGTAGAAAATCAATTTCTATTGCTGGAACCCCTAAGTAAGTATTGAGAAGTCCTTCACAATCTCAAATAGAAAACTCAAAAAATAAATCTAAAATTTAAATTATAAGAAAGAAAATGAATTAGCCAAAATTTTTCGAAAATTCTTTAAGACTAACATCTAGAAAATCTATCGATAAATAATCGGAATTTTCATACAAGTTATCATCATTTAAATTTTTACAATTGCATCATAGCATTAAGTTATTATAATAATGATTATGAAATATTTTATTTTCTCGCAAATAATGAATCATTAATTAAACTATGTTAATGTATTTCAAAATTTTTGATCAATGCTTCATATTTTAGATCAAATTCAAAATAACCCATATTTTTAAAATCTCTTTTTTTAAAAATTTTATATTTGCAATTTATTGGTCTTAAATGATACCATTTAAAATTATTGATTTATGACTAATAAATGAATGACATTAGCTTTGAGTTTTGAAGAAAAAATTTAAGCTTCCTTTTAGAACTTGGATTCATAAATGTTTGAAAATGTATCGATACATATCGATTAAGTACTATAAAACATGTTTCGTTGAGCACATTTTCTTGTTTATTGAAATATTTCAAATAAGTCGTTTTTGTGTATAAAATAGTGTTCCCAATAATTATATCAGAAATTCTCGCTAATAATCTTTGTTATTTGAAACATCAAAGAAAAATTTTCTAACTGTTACAGAATGTCAATTATTCAGGTAGTTTTTCATTTATATCTCTATTTATCAGTCTTACCAGCGATCGGAAATGTTGCTTTCAAATTAAATTAACTATTTTTTTTTTGTGCTTCGTTTTTATTTTTCATTTAATTTAGATTCTTTGTTTAGTTATCTTTTAGATAATTGGATTAATTTGCAAAAATTCTTACTTTTATCATTATTTTTAAAATTATTCAGAACAATGAATCTTTTGCTTATGAATGTTTTTAAAATAATAAAAGTTGATACGAAAAAATAAATTAATTGTTTTTTAGTTGAAAAATATTTATTTGGCTATTAAATCATCAGTGCTAATTTCTTAAAAATTTTGAGACTTAATAACATTCTTAATCATTTTTATTACATAATTTTAGTAAATCATCAATATCAATTATGAATCGTATGAATTTCAACGATTCAATTGTTACCGAAAATTTTTCAATAATAAAATTTTTTTTCCAAACCCCTAGATTGCAAGTTTGAATTTTAGCCTTTATGATACAAAAAGATTTTTTTGTTTAATAATTTATAATAATGATCTACTTTACTTCTCTTTTATTTGCCATTTAATTTTTGAATTATATTGACTTAAGAATGCAGAGTAGTTTTAGCCAACAAATTATAAGTTTTCTATAATGAATTAAATATTTTTGAATTCTTTTTTATAAAAATCAATGTACTTTGAATACATTACTTGTTTTCATCTGCTATTGAATATTTTACAAATCTTGCTTCCCCTCAAATTCACTATTTATTCATAAATTTTTTATTTGATCAGCAGAAGTTTGATCCTTATTCAGAAGGTAGAAACACGTCGAGAAGCAATTTTAAAAAAAAAAAAAAAAAACAATTTAAAAATGACTTATATATTCTTTTTAACCAATCAAAAATGCTTGTTTTCAGATCATTTTACCGTTTTAGTACTTCTGTAGAACGAAGGAAAAAATCTATTTCGTTTCTATTGCTGAAAATGAGTATGTTAAATTTCATAAAATGATCACCATGATCTTCATTCATAAATAACTTACTTATATTACGGGTCCGTTTAAATGAAGATTTGCACCTTGATACAAATTTTGAGTATTGAAAACAAAATAATTCATCATTCAAAAGTATTCAATCGGTAATTAAATTTAGTATAATGATTGTGTGTTTTTTTTTGTTTAAAACCATTCAATATATTTTTTTTTTTTCAAAAAAAAGACTAATAAATTGAATAGCAATATTATTTAGAACATTATTTAAGTTTTTTCATCATAATAATTCCTTTTGCGGTTATTATATTCAATAATAAACTTTAAACAGAAAAGTTAGATTTGATCAATTAAATTAAAAATTTTTTTGGCATTTGGCACTATTGATATTTTAAAAATTCAAAACTTTATTTTTTTCTGTGATGGTGAATTTGTTTAATAATTTCGTTATATATATTTTTATTTTCATTGTTTTTTTGGAACAATCTAAAATTAATTTGAATCTAAAAAATCATTTTGTTTCAAAAAATTTTATATTTATTGATTGATTCTGCATAGAGTTAAACCTGTAGGTAGTTCTTCTTTATTTTATTTTTTTTAGATCTTTAGTTAATTTAATTAGACAAACTGATATATAGATAAATAGAAATATGTAAGCACCGCTACCATTTAAAATAAAAATTATGAAATTTCACGGAATTTTTTAAATCCGGCCGCTTTTTAGATAATCAATTTTATTATCGAAATAGCACTTGCACTTATTGCGAGAGTATTTTCTGAGTCTCTCAGAATTCAGAGTTCAAAATTTAATAATGTTGTTGATTATTACCTGAATTCAAAAAATGAAATTTAAATTTTCATTGCTCATTGATGTTTATTTAACCAACTATACGTGAAAAATATTTAAATTTTATTTGAATTTAAACCCTCACTAGTTAAATTTAATTTAAAATTTATAAACTAAAATTACTTGCTTAATATTCAGAAATTTTGGTTCTGCTGATAATTTAGTTAGAAAAATTTTGAATTATTTTTTAAAAAACCAATGTGCGTCAATATTCTTTCAGCATCTTAGATTTGTATAAAATTTATTTATAAATAAAATATTTAGATAACTATTAAGCTATGCTCTAGTAAATACAATAAAATATCTAGTGTCAGGTAGAATGTAAGCTTTTTTTTCGGCTTTGATTGCCTTGATATTAGTTTTTATCGTTTTTTGANNCCGTTTTCAAAATTTTACCGCATGAACAAAATATCTAGTAGAAAGTAGAAAAGAAACAATTTTTTCGGCAGCATAAGTATTCGAAATATGCAATTCAGAAAGTATACAAAACAATAAAGGAATTTTTATTGTCAAGAAAAAATATTCTGATTCAGAATTCGAATCATACAATTTTTCTTAATGACAATCACTAATTGCTTTTGAATCGGAAACTATTTCAAATGAATTTTGTTAGCGATATATAAAAATAGAACTTTCGAATACTAGTAAGAATCATATTTGATCAAGATACTTTAGTTTGGCGATGAAGATTTATTGCGAATTTTTCGAAATTTTCCTTTTTTGCTATTTTAATTGATCAATTTGAACTTATTAAAATTTCTGAATTCTCTATTTATGAAAAATTAAAATTTATTAAATTGTCTTATGAATGTATAATAATATATGTATTTGTTCTAAAATTTTCTAAAATATTTTTACTAAATCGGTGAAATCGAATTTTTAATTATCTTGGACTATATATAGTTTCAGTATAAAAAACAACATAAAAATTGGTGAAATATTTTTAAATTAGAATTCGAAAAAAATATAATTTATTTTATTCATTATGGGAATTATGATAAGATTTCATATCGAAGATGTCGACAGATTTGATCCTAACAAATTTCTAAATTTTTAATGGAGTCGCTTGAAACATAAATATATTTTTTTTATTTGATTTTTATTATTATCGTTTCAACTAAAAAAAAATGGTTGAGAAAATTATTCCTAAAGAATTTTTATTTTCTTTAATCGAATTCACATGTAAAAATTTCACAAAATCAGAAATAAATTTGAACGTATAATTATAGTTATTTTTTAGCATTTTGCATGCTGAGTAAAATACAATTTTAAAAATAAAAATTTACTATTTCATTCACAGAAAACTTTTAGTTAAAAAAAGATAAGATGAGCTAATCTATAGCTGGCGATTGACTGACCGTCACATCCAATTACTAGTAGCAAAATATGATTTCAAAAAACGATAAAAACTAATATCAAGGCAATCAAAGCCGAAAAAAAAGCTTACATTCTACCTGACACTAGATATTTTATTGTATTTACTAGAGCATAGCTTAATAGTTATCTAAATATTTTATTTATAAATAAATTTTATACAAATCTAAGATG
>BLXL01010618.1:0-22428 GCA_023170135.1 Acarapis woodi
TTGAACATGAAAGATTATGACTGTTTGAGTAGAATATTCGGCAAAAGGATTTTGACATATAAAAATGACGCTACTTTGACAAACTTGATTTCAAGAGATGTGATGCAGAAGATGATATTTCTTTTTGAAGTTAAACCTATGATTATGATGATAACGAATAATTATGATTTTTAATAAATTTCTTCTTTTAAATTTTTTTTTATTGCTTATTATTTTTTTTTTGATTCTTTGTTTTTCTCATTCAGCAGTCATAATTTATAAAAAACCCATCAACATAGTTCTCAGATTAGAAATTTCCTATAACTGCAAATTAATTTTTGAAATTATTTAGAGCAAGAATATTTTTAGCAATAAATCCAAATGTCTAAAAAATCAATTTTTCAGTAGTAAATTAACGACGTATATTGTTGGATTTATTGTTATACAAATATTCTAATTTTTTAGAAATTTTATGGCAAATTTTTTAGAATGGGTACCACTAAAATTTACTTATTGATGGTAACTATTCATAATAAACAAATTCAGTATTTCTTTACCAAAATTTTGAATTGTGTATTTTATATCTTTTACTTCAATTTAGATCTTTTTGATTCTTAAATTCGATTATATAATTTAAAAAAAAATGTTGCTTAGCAAATTTAAAAAAAAAAATGTTTTGTTCGCAAATATTTCAGCAATTTGATTTTTTGAAATTTGAGTTCACAAAAATCTATAGTTAAAAATTTGTGTTGGCATATTTGTTAAAATATCTAAATGTAAGCTTAATTTATTTATTTATGATCAACAATTAGTTTTCAAATTTCTTTTACTATGTTTATTAAACAGAAAAACTTGAATTTCTAAATTTTATATATGGTTACTTTTTGCGATTCGGTATTTTAGATGTAAAAATTTTATTGAATATCGAATTATCTTTTTGCATGCTTTATGATTTTATTTCTTATAATAGTCTATTTTTCATTCGATTGAATATAATGAATTTAAATATTATAAAGCATATTTGTTTTGATAAAAATTCCGGTACAAAATATTTTAGCTTCATATAAAAATATATTAATCAATAATTTTACTTTTATTTTATACTCAGTTATTGTCCATTTTTTATTTTCTAACAATATTAATATTAATATTAATAAAATAAAATTTTAAAGCAATATTACAAAAATTGATTGCTACATTTGTTGAATTCCTTTATATTTATTTTCATATTCTTTAAATGTTGCTGAGAATTTCAGTTCACTACTCAATTCGATATCATCATTTTTTAATAGTAAATTTTTAAGACTTCAGATTACACGGGAAAAAATAAGAAAATAATTTAATAAATATAATTTATAAATTATATAATACATAGTATGCTTTAAAAATGATGACATATTCATATTCTTATCTCTAAATTTTTTTGATTCGAAATCATAAATTATCTGCTTATTTTTGTTGTTATACTTATTTTTTGTGCGATAGAGTTGTCTTGACACGTAAATAAAAATTTGCACTTTATTAGATTAAATTAACGAAAATATATAGGACTTTTCGAGTATTATTTACGATATTAGGATTTTGTTTTTTATAAAAAATAAAGCAATTATAAAAAGCCTTCGAACATGCCGCATTTTTTAGATAACATTAAATTGTGTCTGCTTTATTAGCATCAAGCAACTTGTCAAAATAGAAGAATGTATATTCTAAAATTTTACTATTTGCTGTTTCCTGTTTTTTGACAATTTAAAACAAATCTTGAGTGATTACTTTCTGTTCAATTTGTAAATATAGAATGAAAATATTGAATTCAATGTTTTGATTTAATATTTTTGATTTGAAAAAATATTCTACTGAATAAAGTCATGATCGGTAAAGAAAAAAATATAAATTATTACATTAGAATAAAATTATAATTTTAAATTATAATTTAATTATTGATAATGTATGATATAAGAATTTTCATCAAATTATCGAAACATATATTTATTATATAACAGAAAAAAAAAATAAAATTTTGATTTAAAATAAAAAAATTTATTCAAATTCACTTTTTCTCAACACTATGTTTTCTTTAATTCATTAAAAAAAATTTAATTCTCGAAATTAGTTTATGTCATCTCACCTAGTTTTTGAATCATAAAAATTAATGATAATATGTCTTTATGAAACAAAACAAATATTAAAAAAATTTAATTTAAAAAAAGAGCTTCATTGTCTGCATACATTTTTACATCCATTAGAAATATATTAATAAAAATGTAATTATCGAAAATTCAGAGTGAATTTGCTTATCAAAAATTCCTTAATGAGGATTTCTTATTTGATTTACTTGTTTTATACTTTTTTGAAAAATTACTTCATTTCAAATTTAGTGTCTTATTTTTTTTCATCTAACTATTTAATGAATAAATCTTAGAATGAAAAAATTTATTTCTTCAAAAAAATAAAAGAAATCAATATGATTGCAAAAAAATTAGAGGGCTCTTAACATAAAATGCTATTATATAAGATATTTAGAAATTTCAAATTAATTTTTCAATAAAATTTTTTTTTTGTTTTTAGATCGAATTTCAATAATAATTCTTTGCTAAAATTCATTGTACTGTTGAAATTAATATTTTTAAAAGTGGACTGCAAATTTTAGTGTCATCTAAGGATACACTAAATATTTCCTTTTATTTTTTGTGATAATTGAATAACTATTGGATTCTAAAATTTATAATTTTTTATTTCACATCTTTATAGATTGCCAAAGAAAAATATTTAGATTTGTCTTATGAACATTATCGAAATCATTACTACGAATTGAATTTAAAATTTACTATTTGTATCTCATGATGTAAACTTGACACTTTTTAATTAGTTAAGCCTTTATTCCAAGTCATCAAACACCTTATGCTATTAAGTTGACGCAATCGTGATTAATTCCAAAATTTTCACACATTTTTCCGCGTCTAGTTTAATTTAGTAAACTGAGTCGACTCGTGTCCGATTCGCATCTGCGTTTTTGGTTCACATTTATAACTTTTTTTTGCTATTTTCATTTTATTCGAGCATTTAATGTTCAGTTGCATTTGAAACCCAAACTTCTTTGGATGTTGGGCACAAGTCAGTGCGAAAAAAAAATTAAAAATTTTTTAAAATCTCATGCTGTTTGCTAGTGTATTTAAAATTAATTATGTGTGCGTGACCGTGCAAATTTTTCTTATGAATGCATTATTTTGTTTTTGTTAAAATTGAATGTTTAAATTGATTATTGATCAAATTTTCATTAATTTATTTGAAATATATATCAATATAGCGAATTATGCTATATTGTATCAAAATTTTAAATGATATCTCATTATCATCAAAAATTTATTAAAATTTTCAAAAAAAAAACAATCACTTGACATGTCTTGTTTAAATAATTGTAAATTATCTAATTAATCTTCTTATACAATTTTTGCCTAAATTTGTATTCTAATCACCACTAATCAACTTATTGTTTTTCTCACTATAAATTTTAAATCTAAAATTTTATCGAAGCTTAAATTTAGTCTCTTAAATTAAAGCAGAAAAAAAAAATTTCACATAATCTTGTTTATAACGAAATAAAATTCGCCATTATAATAATCAATTTTTGTATTCAATCAAATTTTGCTTTATTTCATTGATCAACTTTCGAATATTTTTGAAAATATTTTAATTTAAATTACATATACGTTATATAAATAATGAATAAGTTTTGATATGTTTTCAATTTTTTTAAATAAAATATTCATTATTTCATCTTTCCAATACTGATTTTCTACCTGTGTACGCAGAATTAAATTTTGATCTCATTGCCTTTGTACGTATTCATTCAAATATGATTTTTTTTAATTCTTTTTATGCAATGTTTTTCTTTAATACACGGCCATTTTTTTTTTGCTCTAATGTTTTAGATTGACATATTTCAATAATTTAGTTTCTAGGCAATTCAGTTTGACTTCTTTAATTAGACTGTAATCATACAATATTTTTTTTTAATGTTTTTTTATTTTTTTATATTTTTCTTAAGAGTTATGTATAATCACGCTTTTGCGAATTAAGTGGAAGAAATGAAAATATTTTAGAAAATACATTCTATTCTTATGATCTTTATTGTTCTCGTTTCGATAATTTGTAATTTATGTATATTTTAGTAATAATGAATGTAGAATTTTTGTACAAGTTCAATTTTAAATTTTCTTAATTTAATGCATCGAATTGTTAAATTAAAATAAAAGTAATCATTATGTTAAATTTTATATTTTAATTTAAAAAAAAATTTGCTTTTAATGTAAGTTGTCTATTTATTATTTCTGCCTAAAATTCACAAAAAAAAATTTGTAGTTAAAATGAAAAGCTACTGTTAAACGGCCTAAAATATAATACATAAATTCAAATATTTTACATATTTCGTTTAATTCCATTTTTTATCCTTCGAAAATTCGTACATTTAACAACTCACTTTAATTAAATAGGCTATCTCTGATGCTTGAAGTATCTTGCCTTCAATTTTTTTGATTCAATAAATTATTTGATTAGCTGAATTGCGAAGTTGTGTATGCTTTTCAAAATAGAGATTCTTCTCGTAAAAAATACAAAAAATTTTTTTCATGCTTGGGAGCTAAAAAAGTGATCACTAAAAAGTATTTGATATCTAAAGCTTTAAAAATAATAAGAATGAAATCTTTTCATACAACAAATAACATTTCATTTAACCTTATCAATAAGGATTATTAAATTCGAGGAAATAATCAAAAGAAAAAAAGATGTGAAAAATTTCTGTAAAAACGGTCTAAATTATATACTGAAGATTTTATACTCCCTACAGTGTATAATAAATGCAAAGAAAAAAAATCTTAATCTTTTATAATCAAAAAGTCAGTAATCATCTATGGTCACAAAATTACATTAATCATTCAATTTTCATAATCTTCTTATCAACAAAATACTATTGTTTATATTAAATAAACCATTGCGAAATAAATTTTGTCCACTGCGTACGAGAATTATAATTTTCGTTTCAGGAATAGAAAAGAAAAAGGATGTTCATTAGAGGCACAAGTCAAGTTGTATTCTAACTAATATTGATATATTAAATAAGATTTATTATTGGCAAGCTATTTTATCAAAAAGATAAACTAACCAATTTCAGAGGTGAGAAACATTCTACCCCTTGATTCTTGCAAATTTTCGTACGATTTATTCGAAGTTTAAAACGTAAACTAAATTCTCTTTTTAGTCTCTTAAGGTCTTTTGAATACGACTTAGTAAATAAATTTTCGCTATTTTGTTTTTTGAAGATAAAAATACTTTGAGTTTTTCAAATAATATTCTGATTTCTATTTTTTTCTCTTGTATAATTACCATCTTTATTTTATTGTTTTTGTGTCAAAATTAACCTTATGGTTCAGTGTGATAAACTCTCGCTAATTTGTTTCTATTTTCAAATTGAAGGTTTTTTTTTACTTCCCAATTTGTATTCGAATTATTTTTATCGTGAATTTCAACCGACAATTATAAATTCAATTCTTGCCATTTATCACATTAAATTTGTCTTTTCAAATTTTATTTAAGAAATAGTACATTCTCTTGTATTTAAAAATATTTAAAAATTTAGATATCATGGAATATTTTTTAAATATTTAAAACAAAAAATTCAAAATTTCAATATCATTTTATTAGAACATCCTTTATTCTCCTTATTTAGGCACGTGCGTTAATTTTTTTTTCATACTGATGCAAAATATTTAAACGATGGTATTAAGAATCGTATATTAATATTTGTTAAAAAAAAAGTGTAAAATTCTCAAATAAAATTTCAAAAAATAGAGCATTAGTTTGGATTAATTTGAGAGCAATTGTTTAATAGCATATTTTTTTTATCAAACCATTTATCTAAATTGATTGAATATAATAAACATTTTTTTTCCATTTTGCAAAATGATGTAAAAGTATCAAATATTAAACAACAGTGACTCATTCGATTTAATTTGGTATTTTTTAATTTTTACACATATAAAACATTTATAAAAAGTTTCATAATATTTTTTTTATTGATTACAAGAATAATTTTCTTTTGTTTCAGTTATTTTTTTTAACAATTGTGATAATTTTTAGTTTTTTTGAGTCTAAATCATTAAAGTAATATCAAGATGAGGAATGAGATTTTCAGAAATTTTTTTTTTAGAATACAATTATGATATTATTCAGCATCATTTTTTACAGGAATCAGAACAGAGAATTTTTTTCTTGCTTACAATATCCTCTGATTATTATGCAATTATAATTTTCAACCTTTGTTGAGATTTTCCGGAAATTTTTTTTAGGATTTAAACAAGTTGCAACATCAATACTAATAATCTTAAGAAAAGAATTTTGTATTTGAAATCTGCATTTTGGTTTCTTAGCCCGTGAAATTTTTTAATTATTAAAATTTTTAACTGTCATGACCTACTCAAATAATATTACAATTTTTTATTTTTTTTCTCTTTTTCCCTATAAAATTTTTTTGATTTCCAAATACATAAGTTTTATCTTTTCTATAAATGCTAAATTTTTTTTTAATTTACACACGTAATTACTGCCTATAAATTTAATTAATTTTTTATGAATAAATATTTTTTCTTTTTTAGACGTTCATTTTCAGGTTCAGAATGTTAATCCTTTGACTGGTTTTTTGCTAGCCACTAAATAAATGAATAATTTGGCGCCATTATATTTACCGTAAACCTATTATAAACAAACAAAATTTCTCTAGTTCTCGAAAACTAGTCACACTCTATTAATGTCCATTTCACATTTCAAAATGAATTATGTTTAGATTTTTTAGTTATTATTTTGTTAACATGAACTTTTCGCATAAAATGATAAGCACTGTAGAGAAATTTTGAAGATTTTTTCAAAAAAGCCAGAAAAAGGGCGTGAGTCTTCAGGCTAGAAAAAATAAAAAATGACTTTAAAGCATCTGAATTTATATCTATTATTAATATCTCAAACAAGTGTCGCTAAAGACACGTCAATGTAACCAAGCAAATGTGGCGAAAGTTTTGCTACTGTTTCTTTTGTTCATCTAGCAGACAAGCAACTACTAATCAAAATCCAGCGACTAATAATACAAATGAATCACCTAACACAACAATAAGTGATAATCAACCAAAATCAAACGCCTTCGATTTCAATTATCAACACATGTTTTGCTCAGTCGAACCTTTATTGTCAAGTGAAGCAATCGGTTCAGTGTTGAATGCTAGCCAATGTTCAATCACAAAACTTGCCAATAACCTTTTAAATTCTAAAAAAAAACGTAAAAAAATACGTGTCATACTTTTAAATGGAAATCAATTAGAACATATTCCAAATCGTGTTCTAAAATGTAAAAAACTTTCGGTTCTCGATCTCTCGCACAACTTACTCACATTTCTACCGTCCGCTTTAAGTCACCTGTCTGAGCTGCGAACACTACTCTTAGCAGGCAACAATTTGCAGCAACTTGGCGCTGGTCTTTCACAACTTAAACAATTGCATCATTTAGACCTGAGTGGAAATCAAGGTCTTCTGAATTTGCCCAATGAAATAGGAAATTGTGCTCAACTTCAATTTTTAAGTGTTAGTCATACATGCGTTAATCTTTTGCCCGAATCTTTTGAAAAGTAAGTTTTGTGCTTTTGTTTTGAATTTGAATCCCATATTAGTCGTTTAATTTTTTTTATTTATTTTTACGATTAATTATTTAAAAATTTACTTTTTATTCTTTTCCGCAAAATATTTTGTTAGCTTGCATCACTTTAGTAAAAAATCACAAATTTTTTATCATTTTATTGTTGACAGATTTGAAAAAAATATTGCTTTTTTTTGATTTAAAAAATTTATTATTTTTCAATTTTGTTAATATTTTCTTAAAATTCTTAAAAAGAAATTTTGCATTCTAACATTTTTATTCACTTATTTATTGTACAAAATCAAAAAAAATTTAACTTTAAAAAATTTGATATTTTTCTAGATGGAAAATAATTAATTTTTGCAGATTTTATTTTTTTCAATTTGTCTCAAAAGACAGAAAATGTGCTACAATTTATTCGTACTTGTGATTGTTAACATTTAACTTTAAAATATATTGTTGCCTTGAAAAAAAAAATTCGTTTCATAATTTATATACTATTTATTCTTGTGTGACTGTTTAAATTATAAGTTTTAGTTATTCAGTTTATTACTCTGGGCATAAATAATTATAGTTCAAATACGTTTTGAATGCTTTTTTGAGTGGTGAATAGATGTATCTTCAAACAAATTTTCGTTCGTAAAAAATTTGAAATTTTTGAAATATTGAATAATATTTACAACATAGTAAATTTAAATAATATTTTCATCATAGTCAAGGACAAAAATTGATGATTGGAATAAATTAAAAATAGTGGTGAAATAATTGATTTTTGACAATTATTAAAAGAAAGAAGATAATTGGATTTTGATAAATTTATCTTTAAATCAATTCAATTATTATCTTTCCAAATCACTTTCTTGAATTTTCTTTATATTATTATCATTGTATTTTATTTTTACTTTGAAAAAGTTTGAGCGATTTTGATCATTAACTAATTTTTTAGAAGCATTTTTTTTTCTATCATATATTATGTAAAAAAGCAATTCCAAAAACAATAAGTTGAAGGATTAAAATTTGCTGCTATAAATGATCACTTTCGAACTGAAGGAAAGGATTCAAATTCATTTCAATATATAGTTTGTCTTGCGCAATATTTCAAAATGCGAACAAAAGATTTTACTAGCTCAGCGAGGCAATACAAATATATTTTTTCAGCGATTCAGAAAAGATCTTTTAATTACCTTTTTAAAAAACAACTTAAAATTTTTTAGACAACTTTCGAAAAACACAGAAAAATATAAAAAAAAAAATGTATATAGAAATGCTTATCAGAAATTTTGAATGCGTTCTTATATAAATTCGCCCTAGAACATAATTTGAGCACATCACTTCATCAAAATAAAAATCATCAATTTTATTCAAATCCGAAATTCTAAAAATTAATTAACTCTTTCTGTAAATGATTTTTAAATGGTTTATGAAAACTTATAAATATCGAAATTATTTTTTGAACATTCGTTTCCTGTTTAGCATACGGTCAAATATTTAAATTAATGATTTTTTTATTTGTCTATACATTATAAATAGATTGTATGTAATCGACATATGACTGTCTTAAGTGACTATTGTCATATTCATTCTATACAAAATGTGCATAAAACTTAGTGTATCAAATAATTCAATTTATATTTAGAATTGTATCTATCACAAACAAAAAAAAAAAAAAAAAATATTAATGTGTTTTGTCAATAAATATTAGGCCATTTTATTTCCTTATTACAGTTTTATTTTGAGCTATTTTTATTTGCATCAAAGTATGTGCCTACTTGTTCTACTTTCTATTTCGAATTTTCATTACCCTACGATAAAGCATCTTTTTTTAAATTTTGGCCTAAAATATACATTCCTCTTTAAATCTGTATTTTTTCTTGAATTCTCTTTTAATTTTTATTCTTAACTATTGAATTTCTTCGGACTCTTTATTTTTTTTCAAAATTATTCTGATTTCATTTACATTCAAATTGAATACTGATTAAGAAATAAAACATTTCAGCAGTAAAAATTTTTCTTCTACTAATAATTTAAACATTTTTTTTCAAGGGTTTTCGTTTTTTTTAAATTAGCCCCAAACTATTCTCCATGAATAAATGTAAACGTATATATTAAAAATATTATTTTACGATAGGCGTAATATCATATGCAAAATGCGATAAAATAAATAATAGAAATTTGTAAAAAAAAATTCTATTGTTTATCTCTTTGAAGTTTTGATTTCTTTATTCAGAAATTTTCCGACCTTTTTTATTTTTCGCATTGTATGATGCATTTTTTTCTTTAAAAAGAAGTATAAATTTTTTTTAGAACTTTTATAAACCAGAAAAATAAATAATTGGAATTCGCATTTATTGAAGATTCTAAGTAGTTAAATTCGCAATTTTGAATTTAGCTTCTAAACCTATAGTATACTAATTTAAATGGGCATATAATTTTAGCGTTTGTGTAGATGAACATTTTTTAATTCGTAGAAAACTTCATACAAAATTCGTTTAATATCTGTCAGCATGTTCAGTTTATCGAATATATATTGAATCTAGGATTATTTTTTTATTTATTGCAAATTTTTGCGATGCGAATCGAGAAGCGATTCAGCCAAAATTTTTTCAAATTTCAAAATACTTTTCGCACTTCCATGAGAATTTCTCAGGTCAAATTATTAAATAATTTATGAGCTAATACTTCAATTTTCTACCAAAAAGAGCATTTGCCGTTTAAAAGCAAAAAAGTCAATATCTAATCAGTATTGCCGAAAAAAAAACCAATAAAAGAAAAATATTTCGTATTTTTTTATTCATATCATTTTTTCATTTAGCAGGTATATTTCTTTAAAAAAAGTATTTAATTCTTAACAAATTTAAAAAGGTTTTGAGAATTTATTTTTTTAAAATTAATTTTTTTAAATTCTTTTATTATTTTCTATAATTCTTTGAAAATTTACCAATGAAATTTATGCAAATAGTAATTGATATTGAATTATCTAATAGTGAAGAAAACATTTCATCACTATTTTATGAATTTTTAGTTTAATGGATAAATTTATCGAATCATTTAAATAGAAAATTTTTAAAGAAAAACTCATTATTTGTAGATAATTTCTTCAAAAATTTATTTAACAAATATAATTGAAAGATATTACTAATTAATATCTATTTATAATTAAAAGACCTTAATGAATATTCTTTTTTAACGATATTTCTATCATGTGAGAATTAAATTGAGGCGATTTTTGCAAAATAAATCACGAATTATATATCATTTTCAAATGAGATCTGAGTCAAGCGAAAGTAATAGTGCGTAAATTAATGGAATTTAATTTGCGTTCTAAAAGTAGAAATAAGTGAAAGACATTCTAAAAATAGAAATTTCTGGCTATTTTCATTTTCAAACACACATTTATATATTAAAGTTTCTATAACAGGAAATTCGAAAAAAAGATGCTTCAATTTGTTCATTTTTTAATTTTAACGTTGGTGGCGCATACTGTAATTCGGTCATAGACAGCACTAATGGGACAGTGCAATGACGCTACCACAATTGCTCCTTCTAACCTATTTTTTATTTTTGTTTTCTCTTTGCTTTTTCTTCAACTTTTTATTCACACATGCACAAACTTAAAATAGAAAATTTTTGTAAATGGCAAAAATAGGTTACAAATTTTCTCACTCCTTCGCTTTTTTTAACCTAAAGACCTGTAAGAAAGCGCATTTTATTTTATCCATTTCAAATAAGTTAATGAATTCAATCAAGTTGCTGCATAGAAAATTTGCCATAACACGTTTAAACAAAAGAAGTAATTAATAGAACATATCAAACTATTTTTTATTCGAGATATTAGCTAATGTTAATTCAACTTTTGATATGTTTGCTATAAATACTAAATTTTATTGAAAATAATCATGCCTATTCATTTAGCTATCATGTGTCTATTTCTAGCCATATTTTAATTAAAAAAATATATGACACCTATGCTTAAATTTATTCAGCTCATTTGAAATTTTATAAGAACGTATTTATTTTTTACGTTTACATAAGTGCTCAATTTAGGCTTATCCCAATAATTAAGTCTCTTGCTTTGAATAATTCAATTAACCAGTTTTTGAACCTATATCATTTATTTTCTTTTCAATAATGAAAACAACGATATACTAATAATCTTTATATAAATATCAAGATCGTTAGTGAACAGATAGATTTGTCTCATTCACTGAAGTATTTGTTTGATTCTGAAATTATCTATCACTTATCCCAAAATTTTTTTTATTTTTTTAATTCTAAAAACATATTTTCTTAATTTTTTATCTAATAATTTTTTCACAAAAATCATTTTTAGTTAAGCTTATTCACTTTTATTTTTATCTTTTTTAGATTTGAATATTTTTTTAAGCAATAGAAAACCACTTCAATGAATGTTTCGGCTACTTGCAGTCAGTCATACATAAAATCGTCGAATTTGTTTTTTTTTATTTAGATAATTTTATTTTTTTGATATAATTAAATTAAGAATTTCGCTCCTATAATTTATAAATAAAATAAGTATATTTTCCAGTAAAGTTCATCATTTTTTTCTTGTTGACATCTTTTCAATTATTTATTGATTATTCATCATAAGTTACGAAATTATTGACGTTTTTTCTCCTTTTTTGATAACAGCTTTACAACTTTATTTATTTTTTTTTTCAAACTCACCTTTTTTTTACCTAATACAGTGTTCTCATTGAATCTTCACTAAGTTTTATTTTCAAAAAAATTATTTTCTTGTTATTTAGCGAATAAATTCATAACTAAAAGAATAAAATAATTTCTATTTTTTGAGCGGATGGTGAAAAACTAATAATTTGTGAAGGTTATATATATTTGTTGGTAGAAAATTTTGAATTTAAATAAAATTGATATACTTTTTTTTAAAAATTTATTCTGGTTTATCGGTTCTGAAACTTTTCTAATAGTTTTTTTTTGAGATTTTAGTTCGACATTCTGCACAAATTGTGTCTATTTAACACTTAATGATTTCAAAAATTTTTAATTTCAAAACTTAAACGCGCTTATTTCCGCTTCCTTATTCAAAGATTTCATATAATACTATTATAAATTGAAATTAATTTGAAAATTTTTTTTTACATCATAAAAGACTATCTGAATTGCGAACTTTAGAAATTCGGGAAACAGGTCTGCATTCACTTGCTCATCATATTGCAAAATTATCATCACTTGAAAAACTCGATTGTGGTGCAAACGAATTAACATCTTTGAGAGAACTTTTACAACCAAATAGTGCACTTCAAGAACTAACGATTGATCAAAATCGACTCAGACGAATACCTCAAGTGAGTTACTAATAACATTGAATTGAATTAAAAATTTTTTTTATTTACTTTTTTTATCGTTTATTTCTTGTTGAATAAACAATATTTTTCAAAATTTCTTATTGGTATTCCCTTTTTCGATTTTAGTGCATAAAAAATCTAGAGCACTTAACATTTTTAGATGCATCAAGCAATAAAATTGATGAAATCGCAGGTGAAATTTGTGAATGCACCAAGCTCAATGATTTGACTTTATCTGCTAACGAAATAAGAGAATTACCGGATGCATTTTGTAAATTATCCACTCTCACCATTTTGAGGCTTGATGCAAATCTTCTAAGTAAATTGCCAAATGATTTTGGATGGTAAGTTATTTTGAAACTCTAATTTTGCTTCTCTTTTTTCGACAACAGATTAGCTCGCAATTCATCAAAATGTTTTTTTTTTTTCGAATAAATTAATTTTATTAGAAAATAAAATGATCATGTAGATAATTTTTTCAATACTAATTTTTTTTTTCATTTTCGATTGATTTTGTATTTTGCACCAATAACTAGTTTATTAAGTTTAGAAGAATTAGCTATAAACGATAATTTACTCGAAAGTCTACCTGACTCTATTGGTCATCTCAAAAAATTAGAGACATTAATTTTAGATTGCAACTTATTGATCAAAATACCGAATTCATTAACAAATTGTACTCGACTCAGACTTCTATCATTAGCTGAAAATCGTTTAACTGAATTGCCCGAAAATATTGGAGATTTAAATAACTTGAAAGTTTTGAATTTAAGTGGCAATGATCTTTCCCATTTACCAGCATCATTAATTAACATATCGGGTTTGAATGCACTTTGGTTAAGTGATAATCAGAGGTATGTGAATTGCAAATTAAATTTTCAAAACAAAAAATTTTGAAATAATTTTATTTAAATTTTTATTTCCTCCCAAAGTAAACCGATGATCAGTTTACAAAACGAACTACATGGTGAGAAAAAAGTTGAAATATTGACATGTGTTCTTTTACCCCAGCGTAAGCAAAGTCAAGAATCGGGTAAAATAAGTTTAAATGATTATAAACCTACAAGGAAGCAAAGTAAAAGTGAAATTTATCTTAATAATTTCAAACAAAACTTAGATGGAAATCTTTTTTTACAACGTAAATCGTCAAACCAAAATCGTTCCACTGAACATATTAAATACCAAGGGGAAGATAGTATTAAATTGAGTAACATTAAAAAAATTGTAAAAAAAGATAAGTTTTTACCTTAGGCTTATCAAACGCTAAATATGAATTGAAATAAATTGACATACAAAATAATTTGATGTTTTGTTTATCTCAATAATTTGAATACTATTGATTAAATATCTATTATTTTTGATGAAAAATAGAAAAGAATTTAAAATAACTTCATATAGGCATCAGTTTTATTCGAATTTTAGTCCAAATATTATGATCTTATTTTAACAAAAAAATTAAAATGAGCTTCTCACTATAAAAAGTTAAACGAACTAAACTTACTCTTAAAAAATGAACTTTCAACAAAAGAAAAAAATGTTTTTTAATTGAAAGAATTTAATTATAAACATGAAATCAAATAGACCTACGGGCAAATGGAACATTTCATTTTCAAAATTTTTAGTGTAAAATTTTTTCAATTAGCTTGCCATCTAAGTATATCTTGCTGACTAGTTTTAGAAAAAGGGTAAAATAATTGCAATTTTAATTAAACTTTTTCTCTTACTTTACTCGACTTGAATTTTTTTTTTGTATAGTTATAGTCGCATAATTGATTAAATATTTATTAACACTAAAGTATTATATTATTTCCATTATATTGGAATTTAAATTTAAAAGTTACTTCTTTTAAAATCGTGAATAATCGGAATATTTGAACTATCTAATCAACAATCAGCTGACTAAAAATATAATTTCTAGTCATGCAAAATAATAATTTGATCATTTGATTTAATCGATAGTATAGATTTCAATAAATTTGAATATTTTGTTGAAAATGAAAATATTTAAAAAAAACCTATTTATAGATTTTGTATTAGATGTAATGTTTATAATATTAATTTTACATAAATGATCTCTGGTTGCTGAAAAGTAAAATTGATGTAAATTTTCTTACTTAGCGAATTACAACAAAAAATTTTCCAAAATATTAAATGAAAAATTGAATTAAGCTGCAACAATAAAAACTAAAATTTTAAAAGTTTCGAATCTTGAATAATAGAATCATCAATCATAGATACAAGATTAAGTATTATGAAATAGATCATAATACTATTTATTTGTGAATAATTCTGAAATTTGTTTTTTGGATCGCCTGAAATTATAATCAGATCTTTCAATCCGATTATTTTATTCTCACCAAGAAAAAAAATTTGTACATTTTATTTTACTATCCTCTAACCCTGTAGATTTACTAATAGTTTTGAAAAGATTTAAGATTTATTTTAAAATTATTTTAAGCGAATTTTCTCTTGTTTCGTCTAAGCTCAAATTCATAAATTTGTGATTTTATTTTCCAAGAAAAATTTTTCAGGCTAATAATTGATCTCGTATAGTTTAATCTTTATTTGTACCAAATTTCAAACAAAAAATTGAACACATAAATGAATAAAAGTGTGCTAAGTGCGTAATTAATAAATCATTTTTTTATGCAAAATTTTTTTTGACCGAATAAACACATATTCGGCAGATCACCTATATGCACTTGATAAATTTGCTTAAATCAAATTAATTATGTGTATTAATTTTTTGAATTTCGAAATTGAAATTATTAAAATCAATATAAAATTTAATGTTGAACATTTTTTTAGGGTTTACAGCTACTTAGAATAGACAAGAGAGCACTGCCCAGAAACGTTATTCTGATTCAAAATTTTCAAATCTAAGAATCAAAAAAATGTTTCATTTAATTAAAGATCCTCTTAAGCCATTTTTAAACTAATTTCCAAAAGTTTTAATTTTGAAATTATTTATGCAAATGATAGTTTTGTTTTTAATTGCAGTTGATTGTTGTTTTTAAATCATCTTGAAATTCATTTAATTTGTTAAATTGTTAAACAATGAAAAAATGTAAAAATGACTTGTGAAAATAATTGTACAAAGAATATCAGTCAAATGTAATTGAAAAAATAAAATAGCAAAAAAGAGATTCTTACATTTTTAGAAAGAAGCGATAGAAAATCAGTCCGTAAAAAATGTTGGAAATTTCTAAAATAATTAGACAAATTGTGTGCCAATTATTTTCGAAACAAAATACTGTATTTTTTTCTTAATCTGTGATATTAAATTATTATAGCAAATTGTGATTATTGTCATTTATTCGAATAAACAATTTATGGAAACATTCAGGTAAGAACTGTACAAATTTTAGCCAAAATTTTATTGTTGAGATTAAATTTTTTTTTGACATATTTTTTGTATTCTTCAAATTTATTTATTAACAATTAAAATTCCAAGTATCAGATATATTGAAATAATTAATATTAAAAATATATTGATTTTGACATAATAAATTGATTAAAGTTACATTAAATTAAGCTGAGGATAGACTTACTAATGAATGCATTCTTTTTCGAACCGCTCATCATAATTATTGTTCTGATTATAAGAATAAAATTATTAAAAATAAAAATCAAGTATTATCTTAAATTATTTTTCAAACATGATTCACTGATAAATAATAAAAATTAATAGTTCAATAGTTTATATAACAAAGCAAAATTTTGACTTTTGAATGTTAAATTAAGAAGACCCACATTTTTCAGGAAAAACAAATCATTTGAAAAAAAGGAAAAAATTGAAGAGAAATCTTTTTTGATCTTCTCTTTCAATTAACATCCGGTTTCGAATTAAAATTTGTAAATGTAATAAATGTAATAAATGTAATATTTGATTTTTTTTCTCATTTAATTATTTTTCATTTACTTTTGCCGATTTTATTTATTGGTTTATTTTATTATCTAAACAATATAGGCTATGAAAAATTGGTTCTTGAAAACCGTATCTCTTAGTCAGACAAATTACGAGTCTTCTAATTAACATGAATTTTTAATGAATTCTAGCATTACTCAACTCGAAATAAAGTTTTTAGTATTAGTTTAATTTTTAGGGATAAAATTACAGATAATCTTAGAATTACTCTGCGCAGTGGTAATAAATTTATCATTTCGTTTATTATCTATCTATTTATTGATTGCAACTTACAGATTAAAGTTTATTAAACATTTTTTTTCAAATTAGAAACTATAAACCTAAAAATATATTTTGAGTATTTACTGTATATTATATACTATTTATTATTTATTATTTATAATATTGAATTCATTAAATTTCTATTGATTCAGAAGATAATGATTTAAGCATATCATATATGAAGTGATGAGTTATTCATACTATTCTCTAACAAATTTCTATTTTATCAATTCACTGAAACGAATCATAAATTGTATATAATAAAATAAATCGATATATTACCTTGATAAGTTAAAAAAGAAAACATCTATTAGATTTTTTTTTCCAGTGAATTCGATTTTTGCACAAGTCTTTTAGTGTGTAAGTTATAATTTTTAGTCAATAATCTTTAGAATTCACATTGAATTCGTTTTTACAATTAGAAATCAACTATCAAATAAGTAAAATCACAAATTAATTAGGCGGAAGAGAAGAAAATAAATTTGATAAATGATTATTACTTATTGTTTATTATTGAAGAGATCGCACATTTTGTAGAGAGTGAGATAAATAAAATCTGAATGCAATAACAAAATAAAATATAAAATTAAAAAACACAAAAAGTTATACAAAATTTTCTCGAATAAAATACATAAATGGCCTGTGTAATTTTGGTCGAAAGTATTAATGAATTTGAATTTTTTTTCCAGCTATATATATTTGTGGTGAATTAATTTCCTATCATTTTTTAGTTCATTTTAAAATATTTTTTGAGTTTAATTATGTATATTTTTAAAAATATATATTATTTCTTGATAATCGAAATTTCGCCAATATTTGAATTTTGAAAATTACTCATAATTTTTAGTTTCAAATTATAAAACTGATTGGAAAAAATTTGGAAATTTATATTTCAATTTGTCTAATTTAAAAAATGAAAATTTTTGGCTCGATCAAAACAGCTGAAAAATAATTTTTGATGAATTTATATTTTCTGTAATTTTTTAAATAGTTGTAGATGCATTTTTTGATGCATGATTACCATTCACTAAACTATGTACGTAAAATCATACAATAGTTAAACAACAACGATGTTAATTTAAACCTACGCGAATTATATTTTTGTAGACTGCATTATTCAAGCTGTTTTAGTGTTTGAAACGAATAGATTATCTTATGATTCCATATATGACTACAAGATTACACGAATCAACTTGCACAAATACACCACTACATTTTTGTGACACACATGATCACGCCTCTATGGCTTTAACGGTATAACAAGTGTAGCTCACCAATGTAAAATTTTAATGCCCTAGTAACTATTGAAAAATTCATTCTGGCTTCATGAATTTTTTATGAAAAAAAAAACAGGTGAATATTTCAAATATATAATAAAATTAATTTTTGTGGTTTGAATCATGATGCTCATCATATTAAGCTAAAGTATGGAGATTTACACTCAACAGAAATGTCTGTCAATTTTCAATTAGGGATAGTTAAATATTAATATTGTACATAAAAATATAAATTAGAAAGACTTGAATCATTTGAAATGTTCCTTTTCTGTTAAATCTTGTTCAATAACTTATAAAACTATTGAGAATTGAGAATAATTTACGTATCAATCATTAGAAGCAATAATCACATTATGATTAATTAGGATATAAATTAAAAAAAAAATAATAACCTAAATTCTAGATTTTAGGTAAACGAAAAAAATTTAAGACTAATTAATTATCACAATAATTATAAGAATTTAGTTTGATTAAAAAATAAATTTTTAAACTAATTTAAATAGATTTAAATGTATAATAGAACTATTTCTTAAATTGATTTAAATTTGAAATCGTTTCTGACCAATATTTAGATAATTATCGCTATATATTTACTTAACAAGATAATAATTCCCATTCGTCAAACACTTATTAAATCAATTTTAATGATAATATATCCTACAATAGACCAGAGACTACAAATTACTAATAAGTAATGACCACTATGTTAATCTTTCTTATCTGCACTTGACTCAAAATCGCCATTTGTATTGTTTGTTCGTTTCGTTTGCACAAATCTATCTAAAAGTCCTTTAAAGATATTTCCAGGCAGGCGTTGATTTTTACGAATCAATTCTTCGATTACTTTAGCAGTTTTTGCAGCAACTTGTTCAGGTGAAAGTGTAGGATCATATTCAATTGGTTTACCGATCACTGTTCGAAGTTTAACTGGAAATCCACCATAAATCGGTACAATAGGTAATCTTGTTCTTTCGTAAAAATTTCGGAACCATCCTCGAAATAAGCTTATTGATCGAAAAGCTTCTCGTAAATTTACTGTGAATACTGGAATTATTTTGCACTTTGCACTGCATGCTACTCGAGCGAATCCAATTCTTTTTTCCCATATTAATTGATAGCTATTATCACTAAATTGGGCTTCGCGTACACCTCCTTATTATTAAATTTATCGAATAAAATTTTGAATTTCAATTTAGATAAGATAAAAAATCGGCCAAAAGTATTATTATTACAGATTCAATAAAAAAGAATTAAAAGAATTAATAATAAATGAATTTTAAAATTTGAATACATATTCTGTAAATTTATGATTAAATTACCTGGAGAAATCGAAAGTAATTCACCTTGCTCTAACACTTGGGTACAAGTTTGGAGTGTGCCGGCTGATTAAGAAAGATAAAATTTATTTTTTTTTTTCAATAGTTTAAATTATTTTCAATAAGATAAAAAATGCATACGAAATACTTTAACAACGCTCATCATCAATTTCCAACCTATCGAGAATTATAAATACAAAAAAAAAAAAAAAAATTAAATTAAATCATAGTCGAAATTCAAGTAGATAAAAGGCAATTTTACCTGGAATACTGAATAGAAATTTGTCACCTACAGCTCTAATAAGTCGTTTTTTGACTAGAAAAGTTTTGGCAAGCAAATAATAATAATCGAGTGGCAATGCTCCGTGATAATAAACAATCAAAGCTGGTCCATCATCTGGAATATTTTCCATACCTTCCACTTCATAGCCATGATAAATCCAACCCTGAGCATCCCAAAACATTGCTATTATTTGCCTAGCTGTATGCCAATAATCACCTGGTAATAGTAATATGAAAAAAAAAAAAATTTGACATAGATTTGTTAGAAAGGTGATTTCATTTAATAAAACAGTTACCTGTCTGAACAGTTTCTCGAATAAAACCGAGTAAGTGTCGTTTTTTATACACATAGATTATTAAAGCATTTATGTAAAGCATGCAAATGATTACTATCGGAAATAGGAATGTAATCTGAAATTAAAAAAACAATAATTAGTTAGAACTAATTAAATCATAATCTAAATAAATAGAAAAAATATTTTTACAAATAAGAATAAATCAACAAATAAAAACTCACAATAACAGGTGTAAATAACCAAATCATCCATCTTAGCCAATCAATGTCCACATAATTATTGATTAAATTAAATGTAAAGTATTTATAAAATGATGAATCAGCTATTTTATCTAAATTATCAAAATGATCTAATTTATCCATTTTTGACATTTTCTTTTTCCTGAATTTAAATAAATAAAGGGTATTCAAATTAAATTTAAATTGATTATTTTTATAGATAAGAAAAAATAAACAATAAATATATAAATTAGAACAGAGCTCACAAACGAAAGTGGGCTGATCTAAGAAGATTTTTTAAATTTTTGTAGTGAGAGAATTATTATGCACCTATTTATAAAAAGAAAAAGAAAAATAAGTTTTTTATTTTTTAAAGCACAATAACAACACACGAGAAGAAAAAAAACCTGTTTAAACTTGAAAACTTTGAAATTTAGATAAATACCACTTATTGGATACTCGTACAATTTAAATAAAACATGTTTATAGATACGAGACGCTAAAGTTTGAATTTGCCGTTTGACGCCATGAACATTTGAATTAAAAATTTTGAACGGTTTTATACATATACACATAGATTACCTAATAGATAATATATTTGAATTTTAGCATAAATAATTGAAAAGGATAAGTTTGGATAAATACTAAAATAATTTAACATAATTTTCATTCTTTACACAAGTTCACTTAACTTTTTTTCCACTTAATAAATTATTTCTTGTCGAATTCGTTAAGCATTCATTTCGGTTCTAAATTAATCATATAACAAATATGCTTTTCCTTTGCAAACAACTCATATCGTTAGATCTTGCAAAATAAAAAATGCGTTTTTCGATAAAAACATTTTTATTTTATTTTTATTTTAAAATTTCTACAAGTTCAATCATCACTTAGTTGATAATTAGTCTGACAAAAAAATCATTTTTTTCTTACTCTAAAATCGAACGAAACCTAGATGATTAATTGATATAATATATTGAATTTGCTGAATATCATTTTCTCGCAAAAACATATTTTTTTCAATTTATACATATTTTTAATATAGATTCTTCTAATTAGAATCCATTTGCTGAATTTTCGACTAATTTCGAGATAGGACAAATTTATCAGTAATTTTTTTTAAAATTTTTATAAGATTTAATTAGTTTTTTTTCTTTACATATATGGGTCATTTTGGAGAGGTTAATTACCTTTTCACGATTTGTCAAATTTGATAGTTTTTTAGATAAAATACTCAATAAAAATTTTCTTCAAAAAAGCAAGATGAAGGAATTTTTTCAAAATAAGAAAATAAGAATTTATGATTTTTAGAAATCTCAATTATTCAGTTTTACATTATACGTGTTGTTCAATGAACTTGACCACGATAAATAAAGATTATTTTTCAACGTAATCTGGTCAGTCGATTTTAGTCAAATTTCAGATTTGAAATGAAATCGCTATTATTTTCAATATTCGATCATGTAACAATATTTTCATAAAAAAATTTCAAAATTCGATATTATAAATATTTAAAAAAAATGAAAAAATTTATGTCATCAGAATATTCAATAAAATTATAATTAATATTTTATTTCAAAAAATGTCTATGGTCTGTGACTATGAGTTGTTCAATAATCTCTTAACAAAGATTAAAGAGTAAAATTTTTTGTCAACCATTATGTCATAGATATTCACTGAATTCGAATATTTTTATAATAATGTGTTGAAATTTGAATTGACATGTTCCATTGAATTTCATTTTAATGTGAATTTTTTTTCAAAACTTATTTAAGTTTAAAGAAATTTTCTTTAATTATAAAAATATTAAAAAATTTTTTATGACTTAGGCGAACTAAAGACAAAAAATGATTAAAAATTAATTTCAAAAATTTT
>BLXL01010619.1:0-15319 GCA_023170135.1 Acarapis woodi
AACTTACCAATAGAAACTATTCATTTTACGATTGTTCTGTACATAAAAGGTAAGAGATAAAAAATTACGTTTTTCACTCTCATTGAAATAACTTTCTTTTCGAAATCTTTTTAAATACAAACACTAAAATCTTTGAATAAAATTTTTGATTTAGGTCAAATATTCTAATCTTAGCTTTTAATTTACCTTCATCCTACAAATTCAGTCTAGTCATTTGTTAGCTATATAAATTTAAATTCTCGCTAAACTTATTTCTCAGGCAAGACAAGAAAAAAAATTCCTAGATTATTTTAAATAAACCGTTTCTTTTGTTTGCAAAACTAATAAATTTTTTCCTAATTTTCCTTTTCTAGCTGCTCGAGCTGTTTGAGCTCGAATTGGAAATGCAATTGGTGCATGAAAGATAATCATTGTTCTAATGATAATCAATTTAAACGTAAAGGCCTTTCATTCGATACTCATATTCAAAATATAGATTCTTGTCCTAAAATACACAATACAGAAGAAATACGAATATCTAATGGTGTGCCTAGTGAGATTTACCTTCAATTAGTCAACTTACCAATAGAAGCAAGTCATTCTACGGTATGTGCATTGCTCTTTTACTGAATTTTTTTTTATAAAGAATTTAATAGAAATTTTTTTTGCATTGGAAATACTTAATATTTTAGACTATACACATTAGTTCATAAAATTTTTTCGGTTTCTAATTTAAATGTTCTTAAAGCTTTAAAATACTCAAAGATTAGTTCAATCTGATCAAAAGATTTCCAACAGTATTTAATTAAAGATTTTTTTTTATATATTCTACTAATTCCATATTTTTTTTTTTTATCTATAATAAATCGTCAACAAATCTCGCAAAAAAAAAATATAATAAAAACAACATTAAACTTATTCATCTAATTGAAACTATAAAAATGCTATATTGCTGAAACCGGAAAAAAAAATTTTTTTATCGAAAACACATATTTTTCCTTTATAAAAATAACGAAAATCTTGTTGATGTTTGTTGTCTTTTTTATATTCAATATTTTACGAACTAAATATTGAAATAAACTATTAATCTAAAATCTGAAATCCTCAAAAATTGTTAAATCTGTGGGTGCATCAATCGCTTCAACCATACTTTCAACTGATTACAAAATGAAATTAATTTTTTTTTTTTAAATTTTTATATAAATTTCAAACGGAAAATCAGAATTCGCTTGTTTGTTTGATTGAATACGAGTATCAACAACATCGTGTGCCTGCCTATTTACATAAAAACACAATTAAATGTCAAAAAAATATTGTAGGTTTTTTGGTGCACTTAATTTTTCTTTCGATTTACTAATTACTTTTTTTTCACATTTCTCTATATGCAGTACACATACAAAAAGGAAGAAGGATTTTTAATTGCAAAACTTTCTTTAGTTTTGAATAAACAAGTATTATTAGATAAAGTGAATTTAACATTATACAAGTGTGAATTATTAGGTAGTTATAATGGTCGAAGTGATTGTAGTCTATGTTTGGCACAAGCAGAACAGTATGAATGTGGCTGGTGTTTTAATCAGTGCAAACATCAAATCCATTTACGAGCAGATTCGAATTGTGCATCACACCAAGACGATATTAAATGTCCATTTCCTCGTATAGATTGGGTGCATCCTTTGTCAGGTTTGTTTTTTTTTTATAATTTTTTAATATTTTATTTCAATATTAAATACAAATTACATAATACAATTAAAAGAAAAAATTAAAAATGTATTTTTCAATTTTATGATTAGGTCCTATTGAGGGTGGTACTGAAGTAGTGATAGAAGGATCTAATCTTGGGTCATCTCTAGCAGAAATAGCTAATACGATTACTATTGGTGGGGTACCTTGCACGCCTATTGCTTACAATGTATCGGTAAAAGTGATATGTCAAACAGGTCGTTCATCACAAATAATGCAAGAAGACATTTTAATTGGTAATCGTGCAGGATATACACGTGCACGTGAAAAATTTCGATATGAACAAGTGGAAGTCTATGATATATGGCCGAGATTAGGCCCTAAATCAGGTGGTACCCGTCTTTATATTCAAGGTATGAATTTAAATATTGGTTCCAACATTGAAATCCTGCTTGATGATTCCCCATGTATTGTTGATCGCACATTAGCTAGCAATCAACAAATAAGCTGCATTATACCATCATTGAATACAATTCAAGAATTATCTGAACAACAATACACTAAACACTTAACTACATTTTATCAAAATGCTGTTGGTAGCAATTCGCAACATCAATCGGTGTTAGCCATAATCAGTCAATTGAAACTAAAAATTGATAATTTGGTTATTTCAAAGTCAATCAATTTCACTTATGTTGAAGATCCATTAATTAAAAAGATCACACCTTTACGCAGTCCAATCTCAGGTGGTCGATTGATTAATGTGTACGGTTCAAATTTTAAATCAATTCAACAGCCTCGTATGATCATATTAGCTGTAGACGGTATACATATACTAAATGAAACAATTTGTACTGTACAATCAGACGAAAATTTGATCTGTCCATCTCCACCGATCAACAATCAACTGTTTCAGTTGATTCGTCAAGAAGAACAACAATTACTCGCACCTCAGCTCGCGAAAGCAAATGAAATGAATGGTGGCCATATACGACTTAAGATCGGATTTCAAATGGGTAATGTACAAAGTGTTCGTCATTTGAGCCATCATTCTGGACTTTATTCCTTGTTAACCTATGTGCCTGATCCGCAATTTACAATCTTTGGATCATCAAATGAAGAATCTTTAAACAATACATCTATTCGTTACCTTAATCCTGGTGATCAACTCACTTTGCAAGGAATTTATTTAAAATCATCTAATTTTGAAGAAAATGAAATCAACATTACAGTTGGAATGAGCACATGTAATATTACAACCTATACATCAAATCAAATTACTTGTGTTCCGCCTGTTCAATTACCAACACCAACTGATGAGCTCGGACGTCGAACTATTTCGCGATTACCACTTGTGGTTGTGAGAATGGGTAGTTTTTTACGCTATGAGTTAGGCTATTTAGCTTATCACGGCCTCTCAATGAAATTTAACAGCAGTAGTCCATTGATCAATTATGGTGGAAATAGTGTAATCACAGTTTCAACTCATCATCATCAACAACCTCAACAAAATATTTTTAATTCAAACGGTAATACAATGCTTGTGCTTATTGTATCAACCTGCACTTTAATTGTGATCTGTGTAGGCGGACTTTTATTTTTCCGACAAAAGAACAACGCAACTGAACGTGAATACAAAAAAATACAATTACAAATGGATACTCTAGAAAATCAAGTACGGTATGAGTGTAAGAAAGCGTTTGTCGAATTACAAACTGATATGATCAATATAAGCAAAGAATTACAAACAAATGGAATACCAACACTTGATCATCGAACTTATGTAATAAAAGTTTTTTTTCCAGGTGTACATAATCATCCTTTGCTTATAAATCCACCATTGTCTCACACTTATCAACAAATAACAGCCCATCATGGCCTCACACCACCTGAATCAATACACTATCATTCAACTGACATTTATAATCAACAGTCGAGTAATAATTCTAATCCAACTTCGGATTATACATCTTACTATACATCAAATTATGAAGTATCAATGGATCAATTCAAACAATTATTAAGCAATAAATGCTTTTTACTTCTCTTCATAAACACATTAGAAAGTCAACGTCAATTTAGTATCAAAGATCGTGTAAATGTTGCTTCGCTGATTACAATTATATTTATGGACAAAATGGATTATCTTACAGATATTTTGTCTATACTTTTATACCAGTTTATCGAAAAGAGCGTACGTTGTAACAAAAATCCTCAGCAATGTCGAAGTGCATTTAGACGGACCGAAAGTGTAGTAGAAAAAATGTTAGCTAATTGGCTCGCTTTGCATATGTACGATTATTTGCGAACAAAATCAGGAAAATCTTTATTTATGTTATTTGCCGCCTTAAAACATCAAATTGATAAAGGTCCAGTCGATCAGTGTAGTAATGAGGCCAAATATTCATTAAGTGAAAATGCATTATTGAAAGAGAATGTAGATTACGAGCAAATCGAAGTTCAATTATTAAATGAAGGTCTTATCGATAGTTTCAATTTACTTGAAAATCAAACAAACGGTTATCAAACAATAAAATTAAATGATTGTGATTCGATCAGTCAAGTAAAGTCAAAAATACTTGATGTACTTTATCGTAATACGCCCTATTCAATGAGACCATTGATAAGTGATTTAGACTTAGAGTGGAGACAGCCAAATAGCAATCATTCGGTTATTTTACATGATGATGATTCAAGTTCGTTAGAAATCAATGGTTGGAGGCGTGTTAATACATTAAGACATTATGGCGTACGTACACAGGCACTGATGAGACTTATTATAAAAGCAAAATCAATGACAAATTGTGATATAAATATTTCACCTTCACAATGCAAGTCAGATTATGGTACATATGGTGGATTAAATAGTGTATTGACTTCTAATGGGCAGAATGTATTCATGAAAAATTTAATTGCTAACAAAAATCAATGGCATTTAATTAAACCACAAACAGTTTATGATTATGAGCAGACGCATTCTAATCAATTATTAAGTCTGACAAGTACATTCAAAAGCAAAAATTCGCATCTGGTCAATTTAAATGATAAAATAAGTTTATTGTCTGGCCTAAATCATAATTTTGACCGTAATACGCTTAGTTCTTCCATTTTACCAGGCACAAGATTGACTAATTTGAATTTAAATGCAACTACATTACTAAATGGAAGTGCAACATTAACAACTACAAAATACATACCTGAGATTTTTTTGACAAGACTTTTAGCCACTAAGGGTACCACTCAAAAATTTATCGATGATTTTCTAGGCACTATATTGAACGTTGATGATCAATTTCCACAAGCTGTCAAGTGGCTCTTTGATTTACTCGATGAAGCAGCACATATGCATGGTATAAACGATACGACTGTTTTACATTCATGGAAATCGAATATTTTAGCGCTTAGATTTTGGGTGAATTTCGTTAAAAATCCTGAACTTATTTTCGATATTCATAAAACTCCAACAATTGACAGTTCGCTAGGTGTTGTGGCCCAACTTTTAATGGACATATGTTCCGACAACGAAACACGCCTGGGCAAAGATTCACCTTCAAACAAACTTTTATTTGCTAAAGATTTAGATATATACAAAAATAAACTAAATAAATTTTATGAAGATATAGCAGCATCAATGCCAGTTACTGAACATGAAATGTCTACACACCTTGATCATCTCTCTAATAGACATGTTAATGAATTTGATTCTATGATTGCCCTCAAAGACCTATATGTTTATGCGGCAATGTATGCTGGATCATTGATTGACCAAATATCAGCAAATACATTTTGTGTGAACATTGGAATTTTAGAAAAATTTAAACAAATCATTCAAAATATAAACGGAACTTGTAATTGAAAGATTTTCAACAAATCATAAAGATCGATCTCATCAATATTTTCTTTTAAGCTTGTTAAAATTTCACACGTATAATTTTAATCGAATCATGGTTTCTTATTAAATCAGTTTGTAAACAGTGTATATGTTGCCTAATTAATTCAATTTTGTAAAATTGTAAATAAGTTATATAGAAATTTATATTAAGATGTAAATTTGTTAATAATGATTAGAGTTTTTAAATAGATCAATCTGTGAAGTTTGCTTTTTTTGGGTAACAAAAGAATGAATTGTTGTTCACATGTATAAATAAATAAAATTATATATTTTTAAATTTTTTTTTTTGATTTATTCAAATAAGCATGATTATTATTTAGTTTTTTCATGAAATTTTATATGAAAAATTTTTATTTTATTTTCCTATGTGCATTTTAAATTTTTGATAAACTTATTTGCGATGAATATAATGAACATTCAAATATTGCTAAAAAATATCATAAAACGTCCTGAATTTATTTGATTAATTTTTTTTATCTAATATAAATATTCGTGTAAAAAATTTTTTTCAATCATCTTAATATTGACCTCCTTTTATTATGCATTCTCATTAACAGTAAATAATTTTATTGATTACTTTCTAGAATAAAGCAAAAAATAATTTAGATTTTTTTATCGCATTACCATTTAAAAAGATTCATAGTTAGAATTTTTCACGAAATTCTTAATAAACAGAATTTATATAAGAAGAAATTCTACAAAAATGACGAATATAATTAAAATTAAATATTTGAATGTTTCAATTTTTATCATAAAATTCAGGCTGTCAAATTTTGTATCGTCTCGATTTAGAAGAATTTTTTTTTCGATAAAAGAACAATAGTTGGATGTGAAAAATATTTTTTTCATTATGCTTAATTTGATTAAATATTTTAAATAGTCACATGTAAAATTTTTTTCTAGGTTTGGCCTATTTGCCACTTTTTATGTCCCTAACCCAAAACAAAACATCTATCATAAAAACTTTTCAATTATTTAGTATTTTTTTTGCTATCCAATCTTAGTTTCACAATTTTTTTTTCTATCTTTTGCCTTTTAGGTAATAAGAAAAACAAATCTATTTTTTTATGAACAGTTATTATTCGATGCAAAAATTGCTTTTCCTTCTTTTTTCGATCAATTAAATTTTCCAAACTTTTAAGTCTATTTGCAGACTAGGCAATCTACGATGCATATGTTTATCTTATAAAATGTATTTCAGACCACTAAGATGATTTCTAAATATAGTTGTTAAATATCCAATGCTTAATAATATTTATTTAATAGAATTAGTTGATTTTAGATGACCAATTTCATTTATTATTATTGTTTATTTCAATTAGTTTATCTGATTTTGTTTTATCTTTAAATTTTAATTACTATCCTTCAACTTCTTGAGTCATTTTCGTGCTATTTTTTCTTAATCAGATTATCTTTAAATTTAGTATTTATATTTCAAGTCGCTGATATGACATCTGCGTTCTTTACAAAGTGATAACAAAAAATTTCTCTTATTTTCTTCTTTTAATGATTATTTGAGAAATTTAATTGTATTGACTTAAAAAGATTTAAAAAAAAAATTATTTTTATTTGCTTTTTAAAGCATTTTTAGAAATTTAATTTACAAAAAAAATATATATAAAAACAAATATAAATTTTTTATTTCGAATTTTTCTCGATACATTGGATATATGTGCACCCTATAATAGTAATTATTTCAAATAATGTTTAAATGCAATTATTAGTAAATTAAGTTAACTGGCCATTCGAATTAATTAAAAGTAATTATTTCTTCAATAATTTAACTAGTCAATCTAGGCAGAAAAAGTTTTTTTTTCATTTAAAAGAAAAATGAAAAAAATTTGATTAATAAATATATTTTTATTTAAATAAATGATTGCTAAAAAAAATATTTGAAATTTGAGAATACTATTCTCTTATCAATAAACCTTATCATTTTAAACGAATTCAGAACATTCACTTACAAATTGAAGAAACACTGTTTATACAAGAAAAAATTCAAGTGGCATTTTATTCGATACAAAAAAAAAAAAAAAATAAATTCAATTATATAGGCAAAGCATTTTGAGTTGTTTTCAGCGATCTGTAGATTATAAGTGGATGACGTGTATTTTTTTGTTTAAAAGAAGAAACAAATATTTTCTAATCAAAATCACCTGATCGAAATTGAGTTTATGAGAAAAATATTTTATTCTCTAGTGAAAAGACTGTTGTAATATAGACAAATCATAATTGGCAGTTATTTAATTTAAAGGAGGGAGGATTTAAAAGAATTTTGTCAAATCTGAATGATCAATATCAAATTGAGAATGCGCATTATTTAAAAATTTTCAATTTGTCTATAATTTAGGAAAATTAATTTAATTAATTTACCATTCTTTTCTATTTTGCGGAAGAAATTTCCAATCTTGACTTTGCACATCTTATTGTTTTCAAGTAATAATCACATTCATCTTTTCATCTATTTATCTTTAATATCATTTATCTGTTTATTTTCAAGAAAATATTGAATGATGATTTTCAAAAATTTTAAATTCACAAATTCATATAAACAAATTATTTGACAAGTGATTTTGAATAAAAATTTTCTCTTGTTCTTGTTCCAAAATTACCTTTTTCTTGTACCATTTCTTAGTATCCTTTTCATTGTAAATAATTTAGTTATTTTATCCTTAGTTATTCGAAATTCAAATCAAATCAATTGAGAAAAAATAAAATATCATCTTTAATAAAATTCATTTGTTTCAAATTTATTTATCAAAACAGTTTAGATCATCTAAATAAGTTATTTGAAAAATACGCTTGGGATTTATCTGAAAAATAAATTATAATTAGTTCAAAAAAATGGATAGATCATATTTAGATTTCGAACAAGATGTTATTCGAAATCAATTGAAAATATCCGGCAAAAATTCAATAGTGAACGAAAAAGCACAAATAATACGAAATCAACAGTTTCAAAAAGAGATCGATGGCAGGCTGACGCAAAAATTATCGAAGACCAAACTCAAAGATCTTTGCACACCTCTTTTTCCTGAACAACAACCAGGTTCGATTGTTGAATGCATGAAATTAAAAACATGGAACATTATTTCACCAACTGATCAAATTCTTGATCCACTTCAACATGAACGAATTCATTTAATCTCACCATTTCCAATCAACGACAAAATTAACCGAAAACTAGCACTTTGGGTTGGCGATATTACAAGTTTAGATTGTCAGGCGATTGTACATACAACAAACGAAAATTTCAAGGAAGATACGCCAGTTACACGCCGTATTTACATGAAAGCAGGATATGAAATGTACAATCATCTCAAAACTTATGTTGTAAAATGTCAAACTGGTGATGTTCAGGTAACTAGTGGTTTTGGTTTAAATTGTAGATATTGGTAAGTGATTGATAAGTTGCTTTCATTTTAATTTTTAATTTTATTGTTCTTTAGTGAATTAATTCATAAAAATAAACGATCAAATATTCTTATTTTCTAAGTTTTCATACTGTTGGTCCAAAATATAAAGAAAAATATCATACTGCTTCCGAAGGTGCTTTGTTTAGTTGTTATTTTAAGGTACTAAACGCAATGAGGAACTATAAAGTTAAAACATTGGCATTATGTCCCATAAACACAGGTTCATTATCTAGATTTTCAAATTTTTAAAAATTTATTTACTTCTTTTTAATAACTTAGGTTAAACATGATTTGTAAAATCACATTGAAATTGAGATTAATTTCTTTGACTTTTAGTGCGAAGAGGATATCCACTCCAAGATGCTGCTCATATTGGATTACGTACATTGAGACGATTTCTTGAAAAACATTTTGACAGTGTAGAACGAATTATTTTTGTTGTGGATGACCTTGAAATTGGAATTTATGAACAAATTTTACCTTTGTACTTTCCTCGTTGCGCAAACGAAGAAATTTTCGCATGTTACAAATTATCACACGATATAGGTGGAATAGATGGTGAGCCATTCTTACCTGAAAGAGCAATACGCGTTGTAGATCGACCTACTTTAAGACCAAATAAATATAAAAGATATTTTTCAGAAATAAACTACAAAGATTATAACAAACAATATAACAATCATAGTGGCCAAGATGAATTATATGATATTGAGCAATCTATTGATTTAGAATCTGGTTTGGATTCATCTGTAATAATTGGTAAGACAAGTTTCGCTAAGATGAAGAGTGATGTGGATCGAAAATGGTTAGTGGAGAATGGTATGCATCCGATTCGCTCAAAAACTAAATGATCGTTAATAAATAAACAAATAAAATTTTTTTTAAATTCAATAGAAAATGCCCTCAAAAATGAATCAAGTAGAAAAATGATATATGATTCACTTGTTCGTCAAGCTAAGATAACAGATCACACTGAAATTATGAAATTGCGATGGCTTTATGTAAATGGAGTTGACAGGTAAGTTTTTTACATTAAGACTGCTATTCAGATTTAATTTTTTTAATATAAAGTATGTATTTTATGAAAAGATTTGGTAGATCAGTGATTGTAATTATTGGAAGTTTTTTCAAATCAACTATTAATCTTGACCGTGCATTACTTTATTTTATTTATCAAATCGATCGTATTAAAAATCGTGAATTTACCATTGTTTATTTTCATGATCATTTAAAAAGTGAAAGAAACTATGTACCCATTAATTTTTTTCGTCACGTTTACGACACTGTTGATCGATCATACATTACAAATTTAAACGCAATCTATATTGTACATCCGACTATTTGGTTCAAATTAGGTAATTCATAAATTACATTATTTTACGTTTATAATTATTTTTTTATTTTAATTTTTTTTTTTTTTTTGCTTTTTACAGCATTCTGGTGGTTTACTACATTTTCGGCTACCGGTCTTAAAAACAAAGTTATTTTTGTCAAGTCTTTACTTGATTTAGATACAATAATTGAACTTCAGCATCTCAAAATTCCTGAATCCATACTTTCCGTAGATTTCAAGGTTAGTTTTTTGAAAAAAGAATCAATTTATGTTTTATTAATTACTAAATACAAGTATAATATATTTTTATTTGATAAATAATTCAAAATTTTATTAAATTTAAACGTTTCAGATAAACGGAAACAGATATGTCGCTCAAGATGCCTCGGAATTTTTCTATTAAATTTTTGGTCATTGCTTCTTGGTTGAAATTTATTTAAAATTAACATGCGAACGTTTCAAGTATTTTTTTAAGCTTTAAATATTGTTTTGATTAAATCAATTGTGCTTATTTTGTAATGATAAATTTTGTTTTAATTTTAAAAAAGTATCGAAATTCAATAGAATGTATAGAGAATATTTGATACTTTAAATTTTTGAAACAAGGATAACTTTATTATACTGTAAAAATAGTAATAACGCTATTATTACTAAAATAAACATTATTTTTCTTTCAAACTTCTAATACGGGCGAATAAGCTTCTTGTAATTATTTTTTTTAATTTAAAGTTAAATTATAGAGTCACCTTTGAGAAAAATGGAAAATAGTCATTGAAATTTATTCTCTTGTGTCTAAATTTAATTGTTTATTCTTTTTGGCAATCAAAATTACTTTAGCAATTTTAATCATCGTGACAAAGTGTAAGTTATTCTTTACTTTTTGAATCAGCTTCTGTAAAATCGATATAAGTTCTTAGAACTTTTTTGCATTTTTATTTATCCCAACTACTTTTTAAGATCTTTTTTTTTATAAATTGATTTAATCTTTAAATTTTCCAAGATTCTCAAATAGATTTTCAAAAATAAAAGAAAAAAACCGCTTCTCAAGCCTCAAATATAGTTTAAAATTTCATTCGTCTTTATCAAAATAGTTAAAAAGCTTTAAATAAAATATTTGACTTAATTGGAGTCTTAATTTTAATTTAGGTTTATTTTTTGCAAATTTCATTTCAAGTATTTGCATATCAGAGGATTTCATGAGGAAATAACTTGCACGTCTCATAAATAATTTTTAAGAAATTTGAACAGAACTTCTTTTATAATAGGTATATTTTTATATGTTACGTATATTATTTAGCAAATTTTTGAAAATTATGTTTTTTTTTTTCACTTTAGGTAATTTTCCAAAAAAATTCGCATTTTTTATTGAAAAACTCAAAACAAAATAATTTTTTAATTTTACCAATCCTAACTGATTATTTTTGTAGAAAAAAAATTATACCTAGACATTCTTCATGATTTTTAAAAAAACTATTAATATTGAAATCATTTGAAATAAAAATTTTGTTTATTTTCACGACTAAACTTTAAAAAAAAACCCAAAGTTTATTCAACAAGTGTTTTTTTTTTCGTTTAGTTTTTTTTCGTAGATTTGGAGTACTAAATTAGAAATATTATTTTTCATTTTTATTTCAGGACCAGAATTGCAAATTATTTAGATAAATAAATAACTTATGTTTTTTATTAAAAAAATTTATCAAAATTTTTTTCAAAATTCATCTTTAATTATTCAAATTTGCATTTTTAGAGAGATTGATTATGGAAAGGTATGATTTTAAAATATTGAAAAAAAAAATCTAGTTGGTTCTCATTATTCAAAATAAAGCTTGAATGTTTACTAGCAACACTGTAAAATTTATTTTGATTTTTAATGTGTGAAAAATAATTGAAACAAGAAATTTGATAACTAAAATTCCTAGATAATTAGAGGCCGGCCAATTATTATCAAAACTATTATTATTTTGCTAGTTACTTTATTTTTTATTGATAGCCAGGAAATGTAATTGATTACATGTTGCATTGTTTTTTTCATCCTTTAAAAATTTGATTCTCACTTATTTTTACTTATCATTTGTCAATATCACACAAATCTTTCATTTTACTCATTAATCATTTATATAATAATTAATCATTTTTTTCATATTCAATACAACTACTTAGCAACAAAATTCCATTTTAATGGCCTTTTAATTTTTTTTTTTGTTGTCACTTCACTAATTAAAAGTTTTAATGCTGTTAATGACATTATTTTTTAAATTTATAGCTTTTTAGTGATAATAATTTTAAAAATATTTAGATTAATTCTCTTTCCATCATTTTCATTATTATACTTATGAATTCTGTTTGGCACATATTCTATAGTTTACTCTAAAACGAAGCTATTTAATAAGGTAAAATGAATAGCAAACATGCTGTAATAATTTTATCGATGCATCTAGTAATCAATAAAGATTTCAGTCAGTACAGTTTTAAAATTATAAAAGTTATTTACAATTCATTGAAAAAATTTCTAGTTAATACAGTTGATTGAAATCATTATCTATTTGTTGCTAAGTCTAAAATTTTAAATTTTTTTTTTAATTTCTATTGCCATTCTATGCAATTTTTTTTGCATTCGAATTTAGTTTTAAATTATTCAAAATTATTTGATTTTCTTTTTTTTTTGAAAAACATCTATAAACATACTTATTGCTAAATAATATTCACAATTTTATCAAGTGAATTGTTATCTAAAACTATGTGTTTTTTTAGTCAACAAGTGATCTAGTCATACAAACATAAAAATTCAAATGATAAAATTTTGTCCACTCTATCGAAACATTATCATTTGATGATTTTTTTTTCTGGTGGACAAATTATAAGTGAATTAAATCCTAATATTCCAAGAATAGTTTTGAGTTTATTCAAAAAAATATACGATTGAAAATTGTGAGATTCGTTAATCAATTCAAAATTAATTATCTTATTACTCTATTAAAAAATTAGTCAGATATCAGTGATTTATAAACTAGATTCATATTGCTAAATGTATGGTTTCGAGGAAATTTTTGATCAAAAAGAATTACATTTAGAAAAAATTTATACTCTTCAAGTTACATTGAATTAAATTTGAATTTATTCTTTTTTTATTCATGGATATGAAAGCTATACATTAAAATATTATAAATGTTATAACTTATTGATGTATGTCCTTATGAGATTATATTTGTATAATTTGAGAAATAAAAGCAAAAGACAAATATTTATTTTTGAAAAATTACAGCTAAAAATACATTTTACTAGGTGAACTAAAAATAAGATTAAGTTTCAGATTTTACATAAAATATGTTAAACTTATAAAAAATATGGATAAATACACTTTAAGTAATATCGTGTAAATTTTTCAGAACTTATCGGATTTATTATTTTTATATCAAAGTCTTACATATATTTTTAGATAAGTGTTTAGGAAAAGGATTATTTCAAATATTCAATAAAAAAATTGATGATTAGTTGAATTCATTAAGTGCAACTTGAGGTGTTAATAAATGGGGAGACTATATTTTTCGAATCATTATTCTATGAATGTGCTGAAACGAAAACAAAAATAAGAAAATATAAGGTAATTTCAAACAAAAAAATTTATTTTAAAGTGATTTTCAGCATATATTTATTTCAACATAGAGATAATCATAACTAATCTTTAAAATTTTCAAAATAAAAGTTTTTCTAGTATTTCTCAAAGAAATAACAGCTAAGTCGAGATTAAAAAGGTGCAAATCTATTTATAAAATTGCACCATTGCATATATATTTTATCTAATAATCAATATATAATTAATAAAAAATTTTCATTTATAATCATATTTATAAAATCTATGTAATAAATAATTATTGGTAAAATTATATTGTTCTATGCATCATTATATTAAAATAGAATAAGTTTTTACAGTTTTTTCTATTTATGCGAAAAAAAAAAAAAATAAATTAAATTCTATCACTCACCCGGCTTACGTGAAATCATTTTATGATTTAGTATATTGAATTCAAAGGTAAATAAAATGTAATTTGTTTGGCAAAATTTCACTCTTGTTTTATCTACACTTCATAGTGCAATTACTCATCAACTGAATAGCAAGTTTGAAAATTTAGGTTTTCGTTTCTATTATCACCGGGGGCGTACAGAATGGTGCTCTACTAAGTTAAATTTTATATTCACAGATTATATGATCTATGAAACATAATGATAAGTAGGCTCTTCTGCAAACAATATTTTCATAACACTTGATATGTCTAGATTTTTCATGTATTATCTGAATGAGTATTGATGAGTAATAAAACATGCGAAACTTGTCGATCAAATTTTTTTTTACAAGATTCTTTAGCCTAAATTTTACCTGTATATCGATCATAAATATTTTGTCCACAATATTCATTAATTATGTTGTGATATCAGCTGAATTATCAGAAAAATGAATACATGTTTATTAAATTTATTGACTTTTGAATATATATAATCACTATTGAGCAATATCAATTTCTGATCTTTTGGCCTAATATAATAAGTTTAATATTATAAAAACAAGTACTTAATACTTGAATATTTAATAATGACTAAATCTAAGAATTTTTATATTTATTTTGATGAGTTATCCTAGTGAATCACATAGTCTTTACTTTTTAAAAATAAAAAGTGAAACTTTTTTTGCAAAAGTTTAACTAAAATCTGACTGTTTTTTCTGCATTCAGTCATTAAGTTTGCTTTCGAATGTTTGTCTAAATAAATTATAAGGTTGTCTTCTATGATTAAACATGATTGTGCTCTTTCTTTTAATTAAAAACAACGAATAAATTGTCCAATTGATCATCTAGCTTGCCCAACTTTATAATGTCAATTTTTGCGTCTATTTGTTTTCATTATTAATTTTTTTCTTAGAGTGATGCTTTAGTAATATTTATAAGCATTTAAATTTGCGTTTCTAATTTATGCGTTCACTATTCTTCATTTAAAAAGTTTTCTTGAACTGTTCTAAATCAA
>BLXL01010620.1:0-17414 GCA_023170135.1 Acarapis woodi
ATGAAAAGAAGGGCTAGACATGAGTCAATTTAATACCTGAAGGGATTGATCAATGAATTTTCAATTGATTGGCGATCTCTTCTCAGTGAACATGAATACCTTACAAGATTCTTTTAAACCATTCAAATAATAATTGATTGAAATAAAACATTCAGGCAACTAAAGTGTTTTCTGCAACCCAAATTTCATAGAGCAATTAGCTAAAAATTTGAAAACCTTTTTTTGCTTCTTAAACAAGTCGCAAATAACATAAGTCTTCAATTCTTAAAAAATCTCATAGATAAGAACTCAGTATCATTATCAACCAAAGTGTCTTACAAATTTTTTATTCATAATGGAAAAAAATTATATATAGAATTTTAAAAACTTTAATGTCAAAAACAGTTCAAGTATCATCTTAAAAGTACTGTATTTTTACAAACAGAAAAATCAAATGGATTCGAAGAGAAAAAACTTATAAAATTTGACAATATTCAAACTAATAAAAAAGAAAAAAATTGAGCTTGATTACATTTTTAAGGTAAAGAAAACTCATAATTTTCATATAATCTATATTTAAAAGTCAAAGAAAGGGTGTTACGTCAAAAAATTTGATGTAAATCAGCTCAATATTTTCAAAAGATTATGATTATGTGATAAAAAAAAAATTTATTGAACTCCATAATAAATTGATTTTCTGTATAATAATCATTTTATTGTTTAGTCGAAAAATATTCCTTTTATTCTTTGAAAATTTTTTTTACTCAATTGTAAATTACTTGAAAAAAATTCTTGAATGAAAATTTTCAATTAATTTTTTGGATAAGTTAATTTTAGTCTTTATTCACCAAGTTTTAATAATTATTGGAAAATAATAATTATGAATGTAACTTTTTGGTAACTAATTTATTAGATTTATCATTTCATGATAAAGCAAATTTAATAATTTTTTTGATAAAAATAATTACATATTTTTGATTGAATAGTAATTATTTTTAATAAATTTATTATTTGTTGCATCAATTTATACTAAATCCTAGAAAATAAATTTCCACTTTTGCTTAATTTCCTTTCTACAAAATTTAACGAGATAATCTAATGCAAAAAGTATAATTTATCTATTTGTTGAAAAATTATTTTTTTGTACATATTTTTCGGTCGAAATTCAAGCACATTTCAGAATAATTATATCTAGATCAATTTTGGACACATGCGAATGATAAAAGCTGTTAACTGAAAATTATTTTTTCTTTTTTATGTGAAATTTTGCAATGTCATCTAAAGTATGAAATAAATTTTCAGGGGCATAAGTTCAGCTAATTGTTTATGTGAAGCTCAATGAAATAATATCAATTTTTGCATGATCAAATAAAATAGTTTTTTCAATTCGATTATATAAAATTAACTTTAAAGTTTGATTCCAGCAACAATTCTGAAAAATTTATTTAGTGTTATTCTTAAAATTTGAATTAAAAAATCTATAAAAAATAAATTTTTAACCATTAGACAAAATTTTAATCTTGAGATAAAAATCATCGATGTATGCCTAAAGGCAAACAAATATTGATAAGATTTTTAGTGAAAAACAAAGCTCTTTTAGCAAATTTCACTACATTGATATTATGTAATTTTTTTTCATCAAAAATTAATCGTTACAATTATTTTAAAATCTAATTTATTCGAATAAATATAAATTTAAATATTGTTCTATCAAAATATTGAGACCATTTTCATATTGATACATATTTAGATTAAAATTTTATCAACTGTACAAATCAGAGAATTTTACTTTTTTCATTTGAATTCTTTTTTAACCATTTATGCGTATGTTTCTATTATTTATATGAAGTTGTTATTAAAAAATAATCTTATTTTGTAAAATTTAAAATTTTGGGTAAATGACTTATTGCCATATTATTAAGATTTATTTAAAGTGAATTTCAATTCAAATTTAATTTAAATTTTGAAAAGGAAAGACCTTTATTGTATTTAATTTTCAAGTGCGCTCATGTGACAATAAATTTCTTAATTTATAAATAATTAAATAAAAATTTATTTTAATGAATTCTACTTTTGAAATAATTTAAATTTATTTAAATAATATTCGTCGCATCAGTGAAAAAGTATATTTCCAAGACTGTATGTTCATTAATTATTTGGTGTAGTAAAATTATCGAATGTTTTTTTATGAAATACATCAATGGACATTATCATATACCAACATATTCGTAATCTAAAATAAATTTATTTTAAAATTCTACATAACTTTTATCAGTAATTCTTATAATACCAATAAACAAAGCACAAATTTATTTAATTTCTTTACATTCGGAATCATTTGAAAAATTGAAAAATAGAAGTTTTTATAAATAATTCAATTTTATTTAGTTTCTGATTATTTAATTTAATTCAGGATCTTTTTGAATTTCTTTTTTTACGAAATTTTTTCCATTAATTGATAATTTTTCATTAGAAATCTAATAGTATAAGTAAACGTTGAACTTTCAAAACAAAATTTTTTGAAATTTCCCGAAATTTCTTCAGCTTTTGTGTCGACAAATTTTAAAATTATCTAATTTTTTCACTTTCATTTACCTATTTAGCTACTTTATAAAATCACAGATACCAAAAATTGTGAATTGCATTTAATGTTGTTCACTAATACTCAAAGAGCCTCAATTTTCTAAAATTTATTTTTTTTTATTATATACATTTTTATCATTTAAATGAACCTTTGAAGAAATAAGAAATTTTTATTTTTAATTTTTTATTTTGCTGATATAAGCATATAAAAAAATAATCTTATCGCTGCAATAATTTAAATTTTTCTGTCGCCATTTGTTTTCACTAGAACGTTAATAATTTCTCATCTAGAAAGTGATATTAAGTAGATAAAAATTTATATGTACATATATTTAATAAAAAAACTACATTGTACCTTCAAATTTCTATTTAAAATCTAATCTAAGATAAGCCTTTTATAACTTTATTCAAAAGACTAGTAACTCGTTCTAGCGACGGAATCAAAAGTAGCGTAAATGGCAAAAAATGATGGTTCATTCAAGCTTTTTCAATGGGTGAATCTAAGAGGAAGAATATATCGATAAAATAAAAAGGTACATTTGAAACATGAATTTCAATTGAAATTTTTTTTTTAAAATTAAAATCGAAAATTCCTTATCAAATTTTCCTCATTTTTTTTTCGTCTTCATTTATATTAAATAAATAGAATTTTGTGTTTAACAAACTATCAATCAAAAAAAAATATCTTTAGCTAAAAAAAATCCTTTTATTCATTAAAAATGCAATTTTACTTAACACATTTTGAATAATAAAATTTATCAGATCATATAAACCAATCTTATAACATTTCATCTTAGATTTTCACAAAATTCAAATTATTCAATTAATCATTCATATTAAAAAATTAAAATGAATATTCCGATTGAATTTAATGCCAATATAATGGATAAAAATTATAAATTTCGATGTATATCAAATTTTTCATCTTATTACTTCTCTATTCGACTATTTGCAGGTTTGTTTTGTTAAAATTCAGCTGATTCAGTTTTTTTTAAATAAATTATTCAAAAATTTGAAATTTAAAAATTTTACAATTTTAACAAACCCGACTTTTCTGTTTCAATTTGTGTGATTTTTAAAAAATAATACTTGGCAGCTGTCAAATGCTAATTGTAAATAATATTGACTTTTAGTAAAATTTTTCTTGTATCTGTTATTTGAAATTTCTAATTTATTATTGATTTATTATCATCTATTTATTGAATAAGCTTGTCATTTTCATCATATTAAATAACTTTTTAATCACTAGAATATTTTTTTTATTTAGTTTGGTGTCACATTGTTTATTGTTTTATTTATCCAGGATATAATACCTGAAGATTTTCATCATCTTTAATTTGAAGCTATCTTTAAATTTATTTTTTTTTTAATTTGGCCAATATTTGACTTTTTTTTTCTCGGAATTTTAACTTCATTCGTTAATAACTTCCTTTAAATTGGATTATGATTGAGCAAATATTAATCTTGTCGAACGTACGCTTTGTTCATTATTAATTTTTTTGTTTGAGATTAAAAAAAGTCGAAAAAGATTTTAAAAGTCATGATTGAAACTTAATTTATTTTATTAAAATAGAAAAAAAAAATTATAAGTGCTCAACATGATTTTTCCAGACATTCTTGTTTGATTATTATCTAATTCAATTAATGTCAAATTATTTAAATTTGAACATATATGTTGCGAAAAATCGAAAAAAAAAATTGTGTTTTTTTACATATCTAATAATTTAATCTTGAAATTAGCACTTTCGCTTGATTTGAGCGAAAATGATTGATAAAGATAAAATTTGACATTAAATTATGCGATTATGATTTTGTAAAATGAATTTATTCTTTTAGAAATAATCGATTGCGATTTTTTTATTTTGTAAGTTTGTGATTTTTATTAAAGATGAATAGAAGAGATCAAAAAATCATTAGCTAAATTATCGATTACTACCCAATATAATAAAAGCTAAAAAATGACGGGCAAAATATTACCAATTTACATAATAAAAATTAAGCTACCGAATTATCAGTAAATCTAGTTCAGAATGTTGATTTTAGCAAAACTCAAAATTTATACTCTTAAAGTGGGAAAAAGAGTATAAATAAAAGCTTGTAGTTAAATCTGATAAATTCGATTATAAAAACATCTATTAATTTAGACAAAAAGTCTTATATCTATAAACTAGAAAAATTGACCTTTAGAATTTCTCTTCATTTTGATCATTTGATTTTTACAATATTTAAATCAATGCATTAGTATTTTAAAATGCGCTTAATCTAATTTTATCTTATTTTATGGGGTAAAAAAAATTTTTCTTGTGTCTTTATATTAATTGACTCTTAATTAAATTTAAGTTTGTTTGTAACAAAAGAAAATCAATTTTTTTGTTGCAGAATAAGTGAAAGAAAAAGCTTTTTCTTTTGATTTTTATTCTCTAATTTTCTATTAAAGTTTCAAAATTATTTGAATGCTAATTTTTATAAATTACATATTTAATTAACTTGTGTTCTAAAAATTTGTTCGAGGAAAATTTGGATTTGGTGATATTGATAAAAATTCACTTTAATTATGTTGGTACATATTTTTCAACATCAAATTATACATTTAATCATCATCAAATGTTACATTTAATTGAAATTGTAAGCAATCGCAAAATAATTGCAGAACATCTGTTCTTCAAGAAAAAAATCTTAGTTTTAAATCGAAATGCAAAAACGAAAGCATCGGCAAAATCTTAAACGATTATAATTTTTCTGCACCTTCATTTGAACATAGTTTCACCCAAGAGATTGTATTGTCATGACAAATGACAATAGATTTTATGAACTTGCAAAACTTCTCGACTTGAAAAGATTTTTGCATTTTGAAAGGAAAAAATTTTTTCATTTTTGAAAAATTTTCTTTCATATGAATTTTTTAAATATAAATCTGAATGTTATTTAGCCAAATCTATAATAACTAAAGTATATTTATAGAGTGAAATAAATAATTGTAATCGTAAATTTACCTGTTCACCCAATAAAAAAGAACCTTATTTTTTAGCTAAAATTTCTGGAGAAATGTAGAAATAAGATATAATTAGATTTAATACTTTATTATACTTATTTGCCTGTATTTTTTATTCCCTTGAATTTTTTATGCCGCTTATTAATGATTATATAATTATATAAACATGCAACCTTTTAAATTAAAAAAAAAATACTATATATTTTTTTTCAATATATTTTTTAATCTAAAAATGTATTTATTTATGAGTACTTTTAATTATTATCGAAAAATAAATTTGTATTGAAATTCATTAAGTTTTTTAAATCACTAGGACATAAAAAAAAAGAGTGAAATCGAGGTATAATAACTTGCGGATTCAACCGGAAGTTTATTTTTTTTTATTCGAATCTTTTCATATTAAAAATAATCAATTTTTTTTTAAAATTTGAATAGATGTATATCGAAACAATTATTCAACATTTGAATAAATTAGAATTTAAATTAGATATAAATTATCTGCGTACGAATTTTTGGCGAATCATTTTCTCTATTTCCTCTTAATTTCAATACAAATAATGATTTGGTTACTTTAATGCGATTAAAATAATTCTCGTATTACACTGTCAAACTACATATTTCTCCTTGAAAGTGAAGAATCATAAGCTTTTCATTATAAAATTCTATAGTTTTAAATAATTTCTTATCTTTTAGCACTCTATTAACGTAAAAATTTTCTATTCTCACCATGTCGAACGAATAGTTTTAAATTAATTGAAATGAAAAAAAGGATACATGTTTATGTCATCATAATAGCAATGTAATTTCGACATGATGTTTAGCAATACAAATTCTTTCAACTTGAAATTTGTTTAACTTTATTTAGGTTCACAATGTTCTTATTATCTACTTAATCGGTAAAAATTCTTTGAAAATTAAGAATAACAAATCATTTGCATCACTATTTCTAAATATTAAATCAATATAAAATGATACTGTCAAATATTGCTCCAATAAATGGCATTAAAAATTCAATTTTCAAAGAGGATTTGAAAAAAAATTTTTATAATAATAATCAATCGTAAAAAAATATTTTTATTTATTATAAACACATTTAATTTCAACTGAAACTCTTTTGAAATTAGAATAATTTGCAATTCAATAATTTAATTGTTCAAAAAAAAAACATTTATAAAAAATTTTAGATGAAACAAATTTTTGAAATTATTTTAAACAAATCAGACAAAAATTTACAGGTAGTAGATGGAAACTATGAAATAACAAACTTATAATTTTTAAGGACCATCTAATATAAAATATGCAAAATTTTAAATTGTCAATATTTTTTATTATTATATCTCTTTTTTTGTAAATAGACGAATGCTCACAAGAGAATAATTTCGGATTAAGAATTTCACGGCGAAATAAATTTTTTAGTTTAAAATTATATTGATTAAATAAAAATCTTTTAATAATTTTTCTTATTTTATTTTTTCTTATTCTATGTAAATTATGAAAAAAGAAAAAAATACTCTATTTTTTTTTGAATGATTTCAAAATTCAAATAGACGAAATATATACAGTTCTTTAGTAAAACTAATTATAATAATTAATTTATAGAAATAGATATTCAAAATCTACTGATACCAAATTTTATAATTTTTTATAAATATAATTTAATTAGAGAAAGAATACCCTTTAAGCTTTTTTAAAAAATTCATGAGTTTATTTTTGACGAGTCCTTACAAGTTATAAAAATTTTAGTTTTCCAGATCGCGTTTTTTGCTTCTGGTGGGTTTAAATTTTTGAAATTGTTCTATATTTTTCAAAAATGTCACACTTATCGAGAGGCAAAAATTCGATAAATAGAATAATAAAAATCTAATCATTAATATTATCAGTATAGATATTAAAAAAATCAAAATGGTGGGCATTTTCGTATGAAAAAATTTGTCCGTACGTTAAGTTTTTTTATACAATTCAAGATATTTCTCGAAAATTTATTTAAAAATTTTATTCTAAATTTGAATTTTTGAAATGAAACGCTGTCTTTTGGAAGTATTAATGACAAAAAAACTAAATCACTAAGCTGTATTTCATAATATAAAAATTTGTTCCATAGAAATTTTAGCTAAAGATGAATTTATGTTGTCTCGAAATCAACAAAAATAGCGACAGAGAGAAAAAATTCGAAGTATAATAAAATAAATCGCATTTATTTATCTAGCTGTGTGTGCTTTAGTTGTTGTTAAGGAATCAAATTAATTTGAGTATTTATTAGACTTTGTATTATTAGTCATTGTTGTATTTCTAGTATTTAAGCGACTGTTTAAAGGTTTACCCTATGTAACTTAATATATCTTGTTTTTTGTTTGTGAAATGAAGCCTAAACACACATATTTGAAAATAGGTGGAAGGAAAATACAATGAAATTAAATAAAATGAATCTAAAAAAATAGAAAAAAAATTTTTTTGGTGAATTTTTGACATATTTAGGGCAAAAAGTGTAAAATATAACTTTCAAATTTCAAATGAATCTTTTTGAAATAAAGACAAGAAGCGTAAGATATAATTGTTAAGTCTTAAATTGTAAAAAAAAAAGTTTATTTATTTTTATTTGAATTTTACATAAATCGAAATTCAAGATTTTAGTTAAAGTGTGAGTGCATTACAACTGCAAATTAATATTTTTATTGGTTCAAGACAATTCTCTGCTTTTTTGGGTTTAATTTTCAACATGTCATTAGTAGATTCGAAAAAATCAATTTGGAATATGAACATACTAAAATTTCTTTCCTCTTAAAGTTGAATTCAAGAATAATATAGTGTATTCATTTTTTGTTACCTTTTGTAAATTTTAGCCATCAGATCGTTCGACAAATGTTTATGGTGCTTTATTTAACTTTTCGAGATACCAATTCAATAAATTATTTAAAATACATTTTCTTGTTCCATTTTTAAAACAATATGCTCGTAACTTATTTAGTTAAAAAATTTTGAATTTAATGAATTTCATTCATCAAGCCTTCACTTTCAAAAAAGAAATCAGTAAATAAACGAGATTTTTTTAATGCTTTCCAATAAGTTTTGATTGAAAAATTTTTTAAAAATATATCTGGAAACGAAGAATAAATTTATTGGAGAACTAATTTTCAAACAAATTAAATGTTTCATAAAAAATTTAAAAAAAATTCGAATTCTCAAAGTAAAAATTTTCAATCTTTTCAATCACTAGATAATAATTACGATAGTATTTGACTTTATATTTGTATGAATATATTTATTTGTACAAGCTTTTTTTTTTTAGTATTTTTCTTGAAGTTTTATATATCATTATTATGAAGTGATTAAAAAAGCTTAGTGCCCAAAAAATCAAAGATTTGAAAATTAAGTCTTCGATTACTCCAATTATGAATTAATAAATAAATCGATAGATAAAAAGATACAAATGATTACTTTATTGATCAATAGTAAAATTTGTGAAATATTTAAATAAATAAAAAATCACTTATATCACTTATACATTGATATAGTTTTAATATAATTTTTTTATCAAAATAGTTTTTTGTTTATAGTAAGATAAATCAGGAAAAAATTTTATTTATCTGTGTGATAAATAAAATGAATATTTTTCTTTAGTTGTTACATTTTGTGAAATTTTCTATACAATGAAATAAATTAAAAAATTTTTTGAGTCTTTTGAAGAATCTTTATTATCTATATATAAGTAAAAAATATGCTAAATCCTCTTTTCTAAATAGCTAATTTCCTGTTTTAATAAAGAAACGGATTAAATTTAGTAATTATTTTATTGAATAAATTTGAATCGTTATACAATTATATTTAATCAATTATAATTATAATTATTATTGTAATTAATTATATTTTTAATAAAATTAAGAGTGATTAAAATAAATGAATTCGATATTTATATAATTTTATTCTTAACTATTTTTTTTATCTATAGGGTCAATAAATAAATAAAAATATGCTGATAAATATAAAATTAATTTATCTAAATACAGATACAATAAATTATATAATGCATAGCACATACTGTAATCGATAATTCAAAAACAAATCTATAAATTTTTTTTTTCTTTAGAGCTCCTAGAGGTAATGTAAAAAATATTAGCTGAATTTCACTGAATTAATTTTAAATTTAAAAAGAATCTATAAAATTTATGAATAGCTTTAATATTAGAGCATTGATTTTTTTTCTAACGGAAAATTTTGAAATAAATATAAGATTAAAGCAAATCTTAATTTAAATTTTTTAAATTTTATTACGATAGATGAATTTTCAAAAAAAGCGATCTGAATTTTTTTCAATAAATTTTAAGCTCTCATAAAAACATGTCTATTGGTAATTTTCATATTTTATTAGAATTTACTCCTTATTTTGTTTATCTTAATTTTTTGGCCGAATTACTCTTTGAAAACTCATGTTATATATCATTTAAATAGTTTAATATTAATATGATTTCACGACAAAAACATTTCCAGAGTTCATAGCAAATTTCTTACATAAACAAGTCAATTATTAACTTAATCAAATAACTTACGTTCGTTTACAGAATGTAAACTTTAAAATGCATTCTTATTTTAAGAGCTAAATCTCTGCCTTGAATTATTCAAATAAAAATTAAACAACTCAAAATTTAGCTGTAAAACTTGAAACTTACAAAATACACAAGAATGTTTTGAGGATAGATACGTCAAATAAATAAAGATATTTATTTAGATTATAGAAAAATTTTTTTCATTTTATCTGGCAAAACTTGATTTGGGAGAAGTTGTATAGAAAATAAGAGTGATACTTGTCTATTGAAACGAATTGAATTGATAATTTTAGATATTTACAAAAGTCTGATTATTGCTCTTTTATTTGCCAATCGATTTATAAAATTTTTTCTAATTTTGCTATCTGAACCATACAATTTGAAATGATTTATAAATCTCAAAAGCATCTGCTTTATGTATTTTATCTAAAAATTTCTTTATTCATTTATCTAACTTTTTATTTATTTTTTTATCAGCCGTAATTCATACCGGCAATTTCCCTCTTTTTATAATAAATTTTTATGAATTAATACAATTTAATAAAAGTCATTCTATATGATATACTTTCTTTAAAAAATGAGATAAACAAGTTTCTTAAATTTTAATTCCTGTACATTTTTCATGTACATTTCATGAAATTTTATCCTGAATTTTGCTGCATCACTAATTAATCTATGTGCTTTATTCTTAATAAGATATGATCCAAGTAAAATTATTTTTTTGGTATTCAATGAATTATTACTTATTTATATACTAGCTATGCATTTTAGAATATAGTCGAAGATATTAATCTAACAATAGATTATATTACTAAGGACGTCCAGAATCTAAATATTTTAATAGCATAATAATATTATTAATTATTAATTTTATTACAAATCTTATGCTAAAAAAAAATTTATTCAATTTCGAGAGGTATGAAATTTATCGTTAATTCCTCGGCTTACCCAAGAAGATCAAATTGATATTACTACATTATGAATTTAGATGATATTTCTATCAAGTTTTATCAGGAATTAAAATTAAATATATCATGGCAATAATTTTATATTAAATTTTATATAAAACTTTGCGTAAAATTAAGAAATCTAAGTTACTAGAATAAAAAAAATTTATATTAGTATGATGATTAGAAATTCTTTCCAAGAATCATTTTGATCATTTATAACGAATCGGCACTAAAAAAAATTCGGGTGTAATAATTAAGAATTACAGGCTAAAAAAAATTTTTTCGCCTAAATTCTCTAAGAAGTATGATACTCAAATGCTTTTGAATTCATCGAATTTGCTAAATTAAATCTAAATGGGTATCATAGTTTTCAATTTTCCATGATAACATTACCAATAAGGAACAAATCGAAATTTGAAAATTCACTTGAATCAAGCAATATTTTAAAAAGAATTCAAGTAATTTCTGAGAAGTTATTAATTTATAAATAAATCTTTTTTTTTTTCGTTAATTATGAAATTAAAAGTCGTTTATTCAATATTGATAATCATTGATTATTTTTAAAAAAAAGTTTTGCTATTTTTTTTTATTTATAATTCCAAAAATTAGAACTCAAATCATAATTTTAATCGGTTTGAAAGTTACTTAAAATTTATTTAATTTTTAAGAAGCAATCAATTTGAACTTCAAAATGCGTAAACAACCGCTAAAGTGAATTCAATTTGATAGATTCATACTCATACTTTATAATTTTTTAAGTTTCCAACAAATTTTAAATTATTCAATAGATTAATTGTATCAGACATATTTAATTTTTTCGTCAAATATTCACTAAAAAATATAAAAAAAAAGAAAGAAAAACTCTTCTCATTAAACAAAATTTTAATGGAACCAATATTGATAAAATATCAACAAAAATATAGGTTTGCGAAAAAGAAGATTTCAAAAAATTGTTTAGAATTTGTTTGATAAATATATTCTATCAAACATCGTCAAATAATTTAAAAGCTAATAAAAGAAAGTTTTTAGTTTAAAGAATTTTCTAAAATTAATTCAAAATAATGAGCCCTCTAAATTACTTAGATCTTATTACTATTCATTAATTAATGCAGATAATGAATTTCTTTCAGTAAATTTTTATGTCGAATACGCTGTTTCTTAATTTATTTTAAAATTTTTTTTAATTGTATATATTTTTTTAACTATCAACGTGACCAAAAGATTGAAGTTTTAAAATCGTATACAAAATTATGAAATTCTTGAAAATATTCATAATTTTATGACAATTTTCAGGTTACTTTGTCAAAAACGGAATATTTTTTTTCACAATTGAAATTAGAGATATCGAAACTAATTGTCGCCTGATAAAAATAGAATGGTGTTCAGGGTATCTTTTAGGTCGTTCTAGTGTGTTGATCATAGATGTTATTTCGATGTGATAAAACATCACAAGTCGCGTTGTATTTGCTGTAATGTCAAAATATCTTTTACAATATAGGTGCACTGTAAAATAAATCAAAATTCCTTTTATCCTTTTTACTTTAAAAAAACACACTTTTCGCTATGAAATTAATTCGAATTTCATTTAAGAACAATCTTGAATGAAAAATTTTTTCGTGCAACTTAACTATTTAGCAAATAATAGTTGATTCAATTCATTAAAATACATTTGAAATTATAAAATCGGCACAGACAGGTATTCAATTTTTAGTTCAAAAAGCTTAAATCTTGCGAGGATTAAAATTATAATTTATGATTCTTAATTAAGATATATAAAAACTAGATTTAATCTAGCATTCACATTATTTGTAAATAACGAAAATCTACTAATCATGCAGAAAATTTTTATAACATTGATTCTTTATAAGCCTTTCGATTTAACATAATTACAAGATTTTCTGAAAATTTTTAAGAAAAATTAGCTAATTTGACATTAAATACATTTATCTTTAAAAAATTTTGATTCAATAAGTTTTTTTTGAATTTTTTATCAAAACGAATGTTTATTTAAAAAAAATTTATATAGAAAACTTTTTTTTTCTAATTAAATAAAAATTTATGAAGCATTACCTGTAAAACACAAAAAACATAAAAAAATATGTGTCAAGACTGATTCAAAAAATTGAGATTTGCAAATTTTATATATTACCAGCATATAATTGAGAAATCAAATGATTGATTAATTAGATATATATTTAAAAAAAAAAAAAAACACTATGATTTTTTTGGAAGATATTAGTTTTCCAATTAATTTCATTGATTCTCTTAATTTATCTGATTGGAAATGAAAATTTATAATTCATAATAATTTTATTTCTACTTATCAGAAATATTAAATTTTTCACGTTTATACATATATATTTTTTTTATTAATAGAATTTTTTTAATATTAAAAATATTAAAAATCTATGAAATTAACAATCAAATATTTTTACATAGTAATTTTTATGAAAAAAAAATGTAATTAGAACATAATTTAATTCGATAAAAGAATCATCAATTTATTCATGAAGATTTCTGATTCATTAATTAATGATTATTATGAAAATGACCTAAATTTTTTTTTGTAATAATTCTCAAAAATGAGTTATGATTACAAGAAAAACGTTTTATGAAATTTTTAAAATTCTTTTTAAATTTAATTTATTGAAAAAATATCAATTCTCAAGTTTTTTGAATTATACATTTACTTTATAGAGTAAATCACTCGATATTACCTATGAGATTTAACTTGAATATTCAATACATTATTTTATATGATCGCATCAACTTTTTTTATAATATATTATTTTTTAGTTTTCAAATATTTGATAGCCTCCATATCAGATTTGAAATTTATTCTAATAAAGCAAAATATAATTTGTTTTTTGAAGTGTAGCTATTTTAAATTAAGATATTTCATAATAAATTTTCTTAGTTTTTTTTTCTATATTTTTTCGAAAATGCAATCAAACTAAAATTTGACACCAAATCAATTAATTTAAATTTATAAATGATAAAATTTTTAAATGTAAAAAGAGATTAATTTTCTTTTTAAGTATAAAATAATGCATGTGATGCATTCTTTCATAACTTTGTCAAGATCTTTTATCGAAAAAAAATAAATTTTATGTCACAATTAAGTTCAGTAGGACTAACATATTCCTCAGCAAGCAATAAATGGGGAAACGCATCCAAAATTAAACGGTTTTTTCTTTATCAAGTTAAAAATAAGCACAAGTATATTTGAGGCATTTAATAAACAAAGAAAATTCTAATGATTATTTAATTGAATTAAGAAAAAAAGTCGATAGTAAAAAAGAAAAATTAAATTATTTTGCTAAATTAAAAAAACTAAATCAAAATCTTTAACAGGTTTAATTGATAAATTTAAAACAAATTATTTATCAATTTCAACACAAAAACAAAAGAATTTTACATTTTGTCGTTTTTAATTTTCTAATTTTTATTTAATACATATTACAAGGATGTGTAATATAAATTTTAAAAAATCATCACACAAAAATTTTAACAAATGTTCGTATGGAAAAAAAAATTTCAAGATTAAAATAATTTATAATTTAGTTGAAACATTTGTAGCTAAATCTCAAGTGAATAAAAAAGTTTTTGAAACCATATTTTGTCTTTATTTCAAAAATGATCTTCGCTTTCAAATTTCATCTTATTTTTTTATGAAAAACTTAATAAAAAAATTTAGTGTTGAAATATCATCGTTTTCTGAATAATGAAAGATAAATTCAAAAGTAAATTTTTATTCTTTTTTTTTATTACTTAAAAGTGCAAATGCCTCATGTTTTCAGTATACATGTTCTTGAATTTAGATAGATATATTTCATTTAGTCAATAAGCAAAATTTGATATATGAAAATGTAATTTCACTCTAAATATATAATAATTGCGAATTAGAAATTCATGTTTAGCGTCTTCTTTTTTTAAATTTATTTTTCATCATTCAATATCATTCGGAATATTTTTAACATTTTTGACAAAATTTTTTTGACTTATTTCATATATTTAATTTTTGAATTCTCAGAATTTTAGATCAATTAAATTTTTCACAATTATTTGTCTAAGCACTAAAAATTTTCAAGTAAATTTTTAGGAAACAAACAATAAAAATCAAGTAATTTTAGTTCTGATGATAGAAATATATATTCTAAAATATATAAATGAAATTTAATAATAAAATTATAATATATATTTAGTTAAAAAATTCCTAATAAGTTTTCGAATAAGATAAAAAATCTTAAAATGAATCGTTGATTAAAACCGTTATATTATTTTGCAAACAAATTCGAATACAAATTATCTTATCTTATATTATCTTATATAACTTTGAGTTACGTGCCATAAAAATGGATTCAATTTCAATAAATTTAAAATTTATCTAACAGATTTTCTAAAATTTTTAATCTATAGCACGCATTTGTTGAAATTATCAAAAAAACGGTCAAAATCTTGAAATTGAGACATGAAGAAAAAAAATTAACAGTAAAAAAAAGATGCTTTCAGAAAATATACGAAAATTTGCACTTTTAATTTAAAACAGCAAGTCTAACGATTGTTTTGTGCACAATTCTCACTTCTACTATTGTTAAAATAATATTAAATTTACCTCTCACACATATTTAAATCATTTTCAAAATATTTTGATAGCCATTCAAATTGAATTTAGTATTTTTGACTATAAGGTATCAAGAACATCAAAAAATCGAATCATAAAACTAAACATTATTGGTTTTAGTAGTATATATATTCAAGATAATATACATTCAATTAGTTTCTTTTTTTAGCAATGCGTTTATTTCTTCTTGTGAATGCAAAAAATATTTTGTACTTTTCGTTTCTAACTTAAAATTTATAACTAAAAAATATCTGTTTTATTTATGGGTTCGATATTTTTGATAATCAAAAATAAAAAAAAAACAAATACGAAACAACTATTTGCTGATTATAAATTTGGTTGAATAAAAATGCAACACAAATCATTTCATACAATTTCATCGTCAACGAAACAAATTCGACTAACAATATTTTTTCAATCCTAAATTTGATTTTAAGATTTGCTAAATTTCCTATTTTTTCTAAAAACTGAAAAATAAAAGGCAAATCTTAATATGTAATTCATGATCTTATTAAAGTTAATAAAAAACCGGAAATTAATTTGAAATTACGCTAAGATCATTTCAATGACCCAAAATAGATACATTTAAATTATATCGAAATAANNTATTTTTCTTACATGGTTGCAACCAATTAATTGTAATTCGCTGATGAATAAGCCCCGGAAATTAATTTTTATCATAATTTATAGTTTTTTTTTGATTTATTTTTGTGTTTTTAACTTAAAATTTTTCTTAATTGTTGCATAAAATTAAAAATTTTAAATAATTAGCCACCTTGTTTGTGAAAAAAAAAATTCGTTCTTGATTTCATTTCGGCCACATTCGAACATGTTTTTTATTTTTGTAAATTCATATCATTCTTTAATTGTATTTCGATTTTTCCTTTCTTAAATTTTATTTTCTTACTTGAATCAATTACTTAAGTAGTAAATTACGATGTAAAATTTAATTTCAAAACATTACTAATTTTGAAAATTAAAAGAACTTTTTTTTTATACATATATTCACATAAGTTAATCTAACTTGCAAAGATTTAATAGTTTGACGGAGTATAATATAATTTCTCGAATAAATTTTTGATTAGTGCTAAGATTTTTAATATTCATTTATATAAGGCTTTAGAAAAATTTAATTAAATGAAATTAACTGAAAATCACTGAAAATATTGATCTGCATATTCGTATAAAATTTCAATTTTTACAATATTTGATATATTTATTCAAAACATCAACAAGCCCAGCAAAATTTTCGAATCTTAAACTATAGATTTTTTTTGTATTATAATATTATCCTGTTCTTTGGTCAAATTATCACTTGTGATTCGATACTCTGCATCAAATTTGAAGCAATCTTTAGTTTCCCATTCGAGTTTATTTTCCATTTAGTAAAATGTCGATGTAACGAATAATTAAATTAAAAGGAGGATATAAGTTTATTTAAAAAAAATCAGTACTTCTCAAGATATTATTCAATCAATGTTCTAATCATTTATTTCAATAATTCGCCTCGTGTTTTTTGAAAATAAACATTATTAAAAAATTTAAATTTCTCGTCTCATTTGTATATGATAATATTTGAACATCAGTTTCTTGAATGAATTAATTTTATTTCGATATAATTTAAATGTATCTATTTTGGGTCATTGAAATGATCTTAGCGTAATTTCAAATTAATTTCCGGTTTTTTATTAACTTTAATAAGATCATGAATTACATATTAAGATTTGCCTTTTATTTTTCAGTTT
>BLXL01010621.1:0-14504 GCA_023170135.1 Acarapis woodi
ATTTAAATTTTTTCTCGTTGGTTTTTTTAATCAAGGTATGTTTAAAATGTTTCCTGGTGTTCGAATAATGAGTGAATTATCTCAAAGTAGCAACATGCGATTTATGCAGGTAGCATAATTTTTTATTAATTATATATCATTTTTCAAATGTTCTAATATTCTTAATTTTAAATCATCGTAGTTTAGAGCTCATGATGTTTATGCACTATCTTGTTCAAAGCGCGAAAAATTGGAACGGGAACGCGGCTCTCATCTAGCCTACATATTTCGTCTGCCATTTGCTGCTGGCTCAGTTTTTTCAGCATCAATGTTAGACACATTGCTGTATCAAAGCTTTGTCAAAGAATATATAATAAGTGTTATTCGACATCTTATAGGTAATTATAAATATAATAATATTTGTAATTAATAAAACGTGAGATTGAATAATTTTTCTTCAAACATAAAACAAAAAAAATTTAAATTCCATATTTATTTTAAAATATAAATAATAAAATTAGGTCTTTTTATTTTTCTTCGAATAGTTTAAGCTTTTAATAGTCTTTTAAGTATTTTTTCAATAAAATCACGTTATAATTTAATCAATTAATTAATTATCTTATTTTTTTGTTTTTGTTTTAGGCATTGATCAAACAAACAACTCAGGATATTTATCTTGCAAAAAAATTACTAAAGATGATCTTTGGTTACAAACATACCAGCGTCTTTTTCAAAAGCTAGCAACTACAACTTACGAAATACCTATAGGTAAGAATGCTTTTGCTAAAAAATTACATGATTTTCATTGTAAATTTTGTATCAATAAAAATAAATTCTAATTTTTTCATTACTATTACTATTCAAATTTTTTTTTGACGTTTTTCCATTTTTTTCATCTTAAAAATATATATAAATTCAATAATATGTTTTTGAAAATAGATTTCATATATACATAACTTCTTTTATTAATTGTTATTCTTTTTTGCTCAAATTAAAAATTTCTTAAAATAATTTTAGCATATAATTTTTGATGAAAATTTCAAATCATTTTTCGTTATTTTATGTACGTGTAGATGAAATGAATGTAACTTTAGAATCTTTATTTTTTTATACGACAATTTATATATAGAATAAATTCGATTCATTTTTTTTTGTGGTGTTCTTGAAAATTTCTAAATTTATAAAATATCAACATCTCTTTTTATTCAATAATTTGTACCACCTACTTTACGCAAATTATTGAAAATTGTTTATTCGAAGCTAATATTCTAAATCAATTATTGTATGATACACAATAATTCTACAAAAAGTTTAATAATTTTTTTTTGGAAGAATAAATATTTTATTGAATTTACCTTTTTTCGAACTTATCTATTTATATTTTGAAAAAAATTATGAAATTTTCGCAGAATACTAAACAAAATTTTACTGCAATTATTGAAAGTGTTTTTAATTAGAATAAATTAAAAGAATTTTGATAAATAAGTGTGAAAAAAGACTACTCAAGGACAGTTGATTTATCATAATTATTTTTTATTTTAAATTTTCAATCAAAAATTATCAGTAAAAAATTTTAATCTAATTTATAAGGTTTTCTAAATAATTTTTTAAAAATTCGAAACACGTTTTCCTAAATAGATTTTCTTATTTATTAATCGGCTAGTCTTTCAGCATTGAATAAAATCTTTAATATAAAAATTATGATTTGTATATGCATGAATCATAATTTGACCCTCTAATTTTCAAATTTTTTTCAACCTGTTGATCATTTCTGTTTTTAAAGAAATTAAGTTTATTATAAAAAAAACCTTTAATTAATTTCTATAGTTTTTTATTGCGCAAATTAAATTTATGCTCCTTTATTTATATACCTCTCAATTTATATGACGATTTATCAATCATGATTTTAACAAAATACCTTTATATCATATCATAGATGGTCAGACATATGTCATCGAATCTTAAATGTCATTTTTTTAAAATGTATCGAAAAAATTTGGCGAACCTAAATTGAATTTTTTTTCTTTTATTTTTCAAGGTATCTATCGTACCCAAAAATGTCCTGTCAAACAACCTAGTAAAAACACAAATTTAATTGTTGATCGTGATTACGTATCACAATCCCAACAAGTTAGCGTAGAAATTGAACGACAAGAGATCGCAAATTTAGTTCGTAATCGGATGGAGAATTTTGGCATACAACCACAGGAAAGTGAGGATATAAATGCAAATACTTGTGATCAAATTTCGTATGTAATTGTGAATCCGGAAAAGAATTTTCTTCTTGAAGAAGGTGACATTATTTATATAATTAAACAAGCAAATGTTGAATTTTAAATATTTTCTGAATAATTTATCTATATTTTTTAATCAAAGAATTTTTCTAAATCTAGTGGTAATTTGTTTTCTGTCAAAAATTTCGAAATCAGTATTGAATATCAATAACTGAGTATTTGTAAATGTTCTTAAGAAATCTGATAATTTAGAATTTGAGAGATTGAATATCTTATCTTTTAAAATGATACTACTAGTCTTATTAATCAAATTGTGTTATTCTTAATTTATTACACTTGAGCTCAACTATGAATAAAAAATTGTGTTTTTTTTATATTTGATTTATTTTAAATAAAATTGTTTCATTTATCTAAATAATGTGGGTAATTTATCAATTAATGTGATATTAATCGTAAATTTTTTTGCATTTTTTATTTAAAGATAATTAATATCAAATACTACAATAATTACTATAAGAACTATTTATAAGACTACTGAGCATTTGAATATTCTTCAAAATTCTTTGAAATTTATTTGAAAAAAATCATACCAGAATAATTATTAATTCGAAATCAATAAATAAAATTATTGCTCAAAAAAACATATGTTGAATTATTAAAAAGTCAAAAAGTTTAGAATGTTTGTTATTGATTTAAACCTATCAAATTAAACTAAAAATAATTTGCTCATTCATATATGCAATATTCATTGCATGATTACGTATTAATAATAAATAAATTAAATTTGATATATTTATTATTTTTTTCAAAAAATCCTTATAATGTCATGTACCTATCTAATTAATTAAAATTAAAAACCAAAAATTTATTTCATTATTTATTTTCGTTTCATTATCTATTACCAACTTAAGTTAATCAAATTTCAGAAAATTTGTTACATATTAGAAAAATTTTTTTTTAAAAATTTAAAATTCATAGCAGTTTAATTTATGTCGAATTGTCGCTAATCGATTAAATCTAATTCGGTTTTTAAGTTATTTTTTTTATCCAAATTTTTAATTATTTTTTATTTTTTTCCTTTAAAGGCAATTTAGTGTATGCATTCGTTTAAAAATCCAAAGTGAAATTTGAAAATTCTCGCTATTTTAATCAATTGCGATTCATTTATCACACAACTCAATATATACATGTATAAACGTAGAATTTTCATTTGCAGCTAAAATCTAATTCGAGAATTCACAAAAATTATAAACGATAAAATTAGGTTTGATACCTACTGAACTACATCAAATGAAAGTTTTTCAAAACATATGTATGCTTGACATGTATATTTACTGTTTAGAGTCGTGTGAAATGTGTTTGTAATATTTTGGACACATTTGGCACATGTAAAGTAGATCATAATGATGACGATAAAAAAAATCTTGTCAGGACATAAGGAAAATGGATGACAAAAATCAAATTAATTGGTAATGGAATTTTAGTACTGAATTCAAAAAATTTCAAAGTTATTTATATGAGCATTCTAAAAAAATTTTCTCTCAATAGTATTTAATTACCTGACGATGATAGATTTTTAAATACATTTTTAATGTCTTGTTGATAACTTTTATTGCTAAAAAAATTAAAAATTTCTATTTTTGAATTTATTTCACGCTTGTATTTATCTGAATACAATAAATACAAGTAATAGCATAATTATATATAAAGTATGGCATATAATTTTACATACAAATTTTCTTGTTACGAATCTACCACTCAAAAACTATCTTAGATTAAATCGTATAAAATTCCTTCATTTTTGAAATACAAAATATTCACGAGCTATTTGTACTGTTTGACTTATTTTATCGACATACATTGATAAAAGCACTTTTGATCGAAAATATTTTAACTTAAATTGATAGGTAACTTATCAAAATTATGAAAATTAATTCAATTTTTAAAAATAGATCGCATAAAAAACAGTTTAATTTTGATGCAACTTAGCTTATAATAAGTCAATTTTATTGAAAATATTAATTGCTTGTCATATGAATTAAAATAATGTTAAGTTTAAACACTTGTTTTTAGTCACAAAATCAAAAACTGAATAATAAGTTTTGATATCAGAAAAAAATTTTTCGTATACATTTAAATTTAAATTTGCAATTCCAAATTATATATATCATTTCTGTTTTCCATTCTGTGTTTGATTACTTTTAATTTTTTTTGCTTTACTTTAGATTATTGGACTGTGCAAACTTACTGTAAATATTCGATAAGGCTAGAATTACGGGCAAATACATTATTGAAATTTTTTTTAGCTTTGATACTTTCAAGATGTTTGTTAATGTGCCATTGTGACACGAATTTCAATGCTCATTTCATAGATTATTTTATCACAATGTATACATTTCTTTTATTCTCAAAGGCGATACACATTGAATTACTATTTATCTTGATATAAAAAATTAATCGTATATAACTAATGAAAAATAATTATACAACTCATTATTATTCTTAAGATCAACAGAAATAAATTTGCTCACTATTTATGAGTTTTTTTAAAAAAAGATTTTTTTTTTTAACGAAAGAATAAAAATTACACTATCTGAACGAATATCTTAAATTGATTAATAAATTTAATTATATTCCATTTGAATTAGAGAAAAATACTTAAAAAACTCTAAATTTTATAATTATGGATGATTAGGTCGAAAGTTTTTATTTATGCATGGTCAGTGATTTACTTCTAATAGTTACAAATAATTGTATCTGCGCACGCATCACATGATTTATGTTTTATGAAGAAATCAACTTTTTGTCAATCCATTATGTGGTTAATCGTGGGTGTTAGTCAATGGACATATTAATTAGATGAATGTGATAGCTTATACTAAGATTTTACAATTTAAAATTATTCGAGTTTACTCATTCGACGATTCACGCACTGTTCTACTCATTTTTCTTTAAATTTTACTTCCTTATAAAGAAAATTATGCTTTGTTTTAACAATAACACTTTGTCTATATGATTCAAATTAATTAAGCAAAAATCAGTAGTTAAAAGGTTGCAGGTTTTAATTCGATTTTTTAGAAAAATATTGCAACATATGCAAGAAAAAAATATAAGTTTAAACTTCATGCTGCCAAGAAAATTGTTCTGGGTTAGTAAAAAGATTCCAAAAAGCATTAGTTTGATTGATTTCTATGATAATTTTGTTTGATAATTTTCTGATTATTAACGATTTAAAAATTTACTTTTTTTGAGCTAGTTATAATTGCTAATTTCTTACAAGTGAGAATTTGTCTTTAAAAATATTTTATTAAATTTGCTTTTTCTTTATAAATTTCGTAAATTATAATTTCTATAGTTCTTAGCAAAAATTCAAACTTACATAATTTTTATTTTAAAAAAAAATATTCAAGATATAAGTTTTAATTCATAGAACACCTCCATCTTCTAAGAAGAAATTTTGCATTGACAAAACAGAAAAACTAAAAAAAAAATTTTTTGAAAAAAATCAAAATCTTTTTTATGCTCGAAAGCGAAAAAATATCAAATCAGATTTATAAAGCATTTCTGTCATATAAATTTATTAGTAAATTAACCAAATAAATAGAATCAATAAAATTTAAAGAAATTTTAAAAAATTTAAAGATACACTAATATTTTTATCTTCATTCTAACAAATTATTATTTATCGGTCTAAAAAATTATAAATTGTAAAAATTTTTCAAATCTGAAATTTCGTTCGTGATTGCAAAAAGAAAGAAAAAAATGAATTTGTTACTTTATAGAATTAAAATAAATTTTTATACATTCAAATAATAAATAAACAGTCGAGCAATTATTGGTAGTAATAAATTGAATATGAAAAATTTATGAATTTAATATAATTTTAAAAATCATGAAATCCGTGTGATTAGCGTATTTTTCTTCTTTTGTTAATGATAATATTATAATACTTTTATTTTATTTTTTTATGCACATAATCCGATAATAAATGTAAAAATTTAAGATATATCGATTTCCTGTTTTTACTTCTCATCAAAATTATTTAAAAAAAAATAATATTGAAGAAATTCGAAAAAAGCAATAGTTAAAAAAATTTCGTGAAAAATGTCGTTTCTTAATGTTCTTAAAAGACTTAGGATCATTGTGTTAATGTAGTTTTTATTAATTTCAAATCTCAATCTGAAACGATATTAATCATTTAAAAATAAGCTTCCTATGGATTTCAATTACTTTTTACAGTTATATTTAAAATAATTGTTATATATGTAAATAATATATACAATCAATATATAATTAAATAATGTGCCCGATTTTAGAAGATGTTTGATATTTTTAGAAATCCGACTTTTGAATTATTATGCTACCGCACTGCTTAAAATCGAATAAATTGGATAGTCAGAGATAATTGAATGTAATTACTAAAATTTTAAGCCATTTTTTTAAATTATTTTGTGACTGTTATGATCAGTTAATCTTTTATATGAATTTTTAAAATAAGATAAAATTCTCTTTATATAAATTGTATAGTTTTCAAATCTAAACCCTCATTGATAGGATATCATTCCTAAATTTTATTTAAATTATTTCAAAAGCATCAAAATTTCATAATTTTGGCCTCAATAAGTTGATCAAAATGTTTGTTTAAACACATCGCTTTAAGATATGATTTAAGATGCGTACAAAAATTTCGAATTGGTTCATCGAATTATCAATAATATTTATTCTGCAATTTATTATTTTGAATCCTTATTATGCAATGATAGCTTTCGCAAAAAAATTTTCCTTATTTACAATTTATTCATACATTTTTTAGAATTTAATGTTCAAAACAAAGAGAATAAAAAAGTCACTACGTTCGAATTAGCATTTATTATGTGAGTAACATTTTCAAATTATAATCATTTGATTAATAAATTAATACTTTGATATTTCAATTATTACATCTTTAAATTTAGTTTGTTTGAAACTAACATTGAATCAAATTTGAAATTTATTCGAAATTTGATAGAAATGAGTAAATATTTTGAAATGATCAACATTTTTAGTAAATTTTTTAATTTTATTCTAAATATTAAATGGACTTTACAAACCCGAAGATCATTAATAAATCATCTTATTATCGTGTGACTAATAATCTATAAAAAAGTGCAAAAAATTTTAATAAATTTGACAGTAAAATTATTAAAATTTGTCTAAATGTATATACAAAAATACATATTCTAAATACATATGTATTAAAATTTAGTTTCATTGGATTCAACGAATTTTTGAATTATTTAAAAAATTTAATTGTAACAAATCTAATAATCACATAATTAATGAATCACAATTGTTTAAAATATATTTTAATTTAAAAAAAATTAGGATGCGTTAATCAATACTAGATTATAAGTATCGATTTTCTAATTGTGATAAAAGCTCATTTTAATATTTATTTTGAATATTCGACATTAGAAGTTCGATAATTCTCAAAGCAAACTTACGTAGGCTTTTGGCTTAGAAAAAATTTAATTTTCAATTAAAAAATTATCCCAGTCGTACAATATTTCTTAATGAAAGTTAATTTTTATGGCAGTTTTTTAATGGATATTTTTTCTTTTTGTATTATTAATATTAAATTCCAATTATAATCTGATTTTTTTAATAATCTCGAATCTTAATGCTCAATTATTCATTTTAATAAAAGCAAATTCACGCATATTAAAATTATTTTCTATTTATAGTCAAGAAATAATTTTTTTTGAAAATTTATAAATGGTATGCCAAAATTTTGTGTGTTACGAATTGATGAGCTGCAAAAGAAACATATAGTCTAAAATATTTTTGATATAGTGTGTTCTAATCATGTTTAAACTTTATTTTATTTAAATATATTTAACACACGAAGTAATGAAAGAAATTTGATTCAAGCAGAAATATGTGTAAAAATAAATTCATTAATTATATCTTACATCAATTATATAATACCTGGCCACATTTTTATTTCACAGTGGTTAACATTAATCTGAACAATCAAATAAAGCGACTAATTAATAAATGATTGAAATTACTTAAAAAAAATTTATTTGTTAAAATTTGAAGAGGCTTCGTTAAATTTTTGCGTTTAGAATTTTTAATTTAATAATTTTGTACTAAAAGAAATCTCGGAGCGGGATAAATATTAGCAAATATTTTTTTCAAACGAATAAGTGATTCAAATATACCTATGGCTATCTTAGATTATTAAACTGACTGAATAATACTCATAACATATTTAATATCATATTTTATGAATTAAACGTTTTTCCAATCATGCACGATAGTCATGTAATCCAAACAATACAAGTTCAATGTCGGCTGTTTAAAAATTTATAAATTGTAATTCAAAAGTTAAAAAAAAGTTTAAAAAAAAGTTTAAAAAAAAAATTTTTGAAATTAAAATCATAAAAATTTCTCAAAAATCAAATAAAATTTGTAGTTATTCATAAAACTTGAATCATTTCAATGCATTTTATTCATTTTACGAAAAAAAAAGTTTCTATTAATTTTAAATTGAAAATTTTTCGTGAAATTTTATTAATTAGATAAATTTTGAATGGACATCATTTTTAATTTCAAAATAATTTTACAACTTTTACATCTTTGTTTCTCAAAACTGTCTTATAAAAATTTTACTTGAAAGGAGTTTTATTATTTAGTTAAAATTTTGAAATAAATATTTTAATAAAGGTATTTATGAAAAAGTATCAAAAGGCTGATGTTCAAAAAACTATTTTCATAGCCACAATTTTTGATTTACAACTCAGTCCGCAATAAATTATTGTATTTTAATAGCAAAATTTTCAACTTTGCAATGAGCAATTTTTCACAAGTTGTTTGTTGATTTCTTACATCTGTCAAAACTAATTAAATGTATTTTTTAATATCGACATTATTAGTGTTTGACCTAATAAACTTTCACGTACAAAGAATTTTAAAATAACAAATATTAATTACAGCAAAATTACTCTTTTTTCAAAAATAAAATTTGATAAAATATATTTTCATTTAAAAGAATAAACTGTATTTTTGATGAAAATTTTAATGAGAATTTAAATAATAATAAATTAATAAATCCATAGATAATTTCAGGTGAAATGAATAAGTTAAAAGAATTATTTGATTAATTTAAATTTTGTTGAAATCAAGTTTTTCGTTAAAGATATTTTAAAAGAAAATTGATAAGAAACGAAAAAATTTAACTAATTGATTTTATACTTCTATTTTTTGGGTAAACAAGTCGATAGAGAATAAAACGAATCTGATTGACGTCTGAATGTCTAGCAATTATATTAATAAATAATTAATTCAAATTTGGATCATAATCTCAAAATAACTTTATTTTATAAATACTGTAAATGAATTCAAGATTTTTTGAAAAGGATTTTAAAAATTTGACATGATTAATAGTAATTGTTGAAAATACTATTATTTAATTTGGATCGATTCAAAAAAAAATCACTTATCATAAGGTCGGATATTTTATTCAAGTCAAGTATCGATTCAAATTAATTTGAAGATAATAGAAAATTTTTCGGACCTCATCATAAGAATACTTTTTTTAAAATAAAATATGGAAAAAATTTACTAAAAGAGAATAAAGATGAGCTGAAAATTAACCATATCTCAGTTTCACGCTTAATCAGTTTCCTCAAAATTTTTTATATTTTTAATAGCTAACAAATATTCTTATTCAATCAGCTCTAATTTCAAGTTATCTTGACACCTTTTTAATTCAATCGTCACAATTAAATATATAAAAATTTCAAAATACGGGATAATTTAGTTCGCTTGAAGGTATGATCAATAGATATTAATAAAAAAATAAAATTTTTATTTATAAAAATAAAACGATAAAAAGGTGGTAAATTTCAATGTAACTTTATTTTTATTGCAAAGTTCAAAATTTACAAATCTACATAAAGATAATTCTGAATATCTTTAAGCGAATTTGATAAAGGTTATTTATAAGAAGATAAAAATTAAATAAACGCAAAATGCAAAAAAGTTTAATGAGTGGAACATGAAACTATCAAGCTATCATATAATGCATTAAAGAATTCAATCTCTTGAATGAAATCGTTTTAATATAAAATAATCTCATCTTTCTGTTGGTTAATAATGTTCATTTGATTATTCAAAATGAAATTTTAATTATTGAATTAAACAAGTACGAAAAAAAATTTGACATTTACACACGCGTTCAATTAGGGAGCTTAGTTCGAATTCAATAATCTCTAAAACTCAAATTTCTCTTTGAATAATTATAAAAATTTAAAAATTTATTTAAAAATAAAGAAAATCTATCGAATGTATTCTAACTATATTTTTTTTTGTTTCAAATGATATCCTTTAAAATACAATGAATAAGATAATAATTTCATTCAAAATCGACAAATTTTTTTAGATCAATCACTAAAAAATTTACTAGAAAATTTAGAAAATAATTTATCGTGTGCTAAAAGAAAATAATCTTTGTAGTAAAAGTATTATTAGTAGTTAGTTGTTTTTTAATAAATTCTTTTATGAAATATTTATTTGGATAAAAAAAATTTCGCTTGTATGAACATTCATTAAATATAAGTCGAAATATCGAATTAATAAATATCAAAATTCATATAAAACTTTATGAAATGAAAAATTATTTATTAATATAATATATAATATAATAAATAGTTTGATTTCCAGATATATTTTAGACAATTATCGAATATTTTCGATTTAATTTGATTCGGATAGAAATAGTAGAAAATACGCCATAATTTTGAGTTCATTTAAATGGTAAAAATTTCTATTAGACAAATTTTAAAACAAGCATTTTCAATTTGATAAAAATTTTGAAACAATAGTATGTTATTCAATTTTAAAAAAAAATTACCATCTCTAAAAAATGTGCGTATAATATATGATTAATTTTCATTAAATAGTTTCAAGTAAATATTTAAAAAAAGATAGATAAATTTTATTTGCGAAAAGCATAAGATCACTTTTTGTTGAAATCGAATGCAATACACAAATTTTTTGAATAATTCGCACACAGGTGATAACTATCATTTTATGGACTGATTAGTCTGCTAATAGACCAGTAAATTTATAGTGGTCCAAGTTACCATTTAACTTAATAAACTGATTATACATTCATAATTGTTTTAAGTGAATTAAAATTCGTCTTTGTCTGATCTCATTTTATTTTCTCACTAATAGAAGCTAAATACTTGAACTTCAAATTATTCTCAAGATCATCTTCGAACTTTTGATAAAACTCAGTTGTATTTAGTAAATTCGAAAAATGAATTTATTTATTAAGAACTTATTCTTAATTTTCGTTTGCTTATGTTCTAGGAAAAAGAGAAAAGAAATACGAATTAAAAATGTTTTTTGAATTTTCTTAAAACGAGTCTTTTTCTATTTTTATAGCAATTCATAAATTTGATATTTTCGTTTCAAATTTTGTTCGTGTATTTAAATATTATTTTTACAATTATTATTATATAATATAGATAGTTAAAATATATATTATGAAATCGATGCTCTTATATGACTCAAAAAAGGCAGGTGATCTATAAGTATTTTTATTTTTAAAAATTGATTTAATTTTTTGTTCTCGATTAATTACTGCTGATTAAAGATTAAATTTTTCAAATAATAATTGAATGAAATTGATATTGGATTTTAAATATTATTTTCATCTGTTATCAAATTAAAAAAATTAGTTTTCAGAATAAAGAAAATTAATATTATTCAAATAAAATTGGGACTTCAGATTCAAAAGCATTAATTTTTTTATCGAAATGAAAAGCAGATGATTTTTGAGAAAGGAGGTAAATTGCTTGAAATTTTAAATTGAAATTTTCTAATCAAAATTTAAATCAAAAAAAAAAGAAAAAAAAAATGAATCCAATAATTTGAAAATTGATTTTTTAATAGACGATTACATGCCGTAAAATTTTTAAAGAATTATTTTTTTGTTCATTCCATCAAGTGAATAGTTTTTTGAAATAGACAGTCGGTCGAATTTTTCGGCTTACAAAGTTGAGGTAAGAAATTTACAATTCTAAATTTCTGAACATAAAGCTAAAAAAAACTTCTAAAAATAATTTCAAATTTTAAAATTCGGTCTTAGATCGGATCAAATAATTCTGAATAGATTTTTTTTCTATAAAAATTATTTTTCGAAGATTAAGATATACTTATTTAATTTTAACCATTTTTTTTCTTTTAAATATACTATAAATTCATATAAAGGTGATATTGAATGATAATGGAAAAGGGTGATAAAAAAATTTCATTTTTTCAAATTCATCATATTTCGAAATTGAAACTACGACAGCATCTTTGACCTTTCGAAATGATTATGATCTTAAATTTTCCAAGACTAATGATTTGTGTTTTGAGAAAAGTTATAAGTTTATAACTTAAGCTTATAACCCAAATTTCAAGGGATTCATTTTGAATTGTGAATTGATATTGTAAGTATTTGAAAAATAAATTCGATAATGAAACCAAAAAAGCCTGAATGAGTTTAGAATTTTACTTACTTAATCAAACTTCGGGTCCTTTCAAAATATCACTAACTATTCCAAGATATTTTCTAGAATTTATCACACCAAAATTTATTTGATGTTTCTTTTTTCTGTAAAAATTTTTCACCTTTTCCTCACTATATTTGCCGATAACCTTTATACACTTAAGTAAAATATTTTGACAACTGATTCATTTTATTTTTTGTTTTTGTTTTAGTCATTTTAATGCTATCGATAATGTGAAATATATATGATTTGATTCAAGTTGCCTAGATTTTGAGCAAATAGATTTTTATCTTCTGGTTACAATCGCTTCACATTTTTTGAATGCTATTTCGAGAATCCAACGATAAAAAAAGTTAGATTTTTGTATCAAAAGATTTAAATTGTTTTTTTTAAATGGTTACATCTTCATTATTGAGAATATCATTCAGATTATAATTCAGATTGTGCCTATATGAATCATTTTCCATATAAGGTTTACTTATGTGAGATTTATCGATTGATATCTAGATAATTCATTGATACTTTAATGCGAATAATGTCATTAGGATCAAGTTACTGCTTTTGTTTCTTTTAAACTGAAATACAAAAAAAATCACAACATTCTGTTACATTTAGTATCTTTTAATTATTTATGAATTAAATAACTTTAGCACACAAGTGATGTTTAAACTCTTAATATCTTTATTTTATGGACGTTTGCGTAAAGATCTAAATTTTGGAATCCAATATTTCATTCTAGTCTATATTTAAATTCATCGTATCATACTTTAAAATCATTACACATTATTTGCATCCTACGATATTAAGATGGACAGTGATATGGGATTTTATCAAATTTTTCCAAATATCTTTTTTATGTTGTATTTGAATAAACAAAATCGATTAAATCCTAGGTTTGTGAACCATCATAAAACTACTTTTGATTAAATTTTTGAGCTGTTAAATTTTGTCTTTGTTCCAATTTCGAATAAAACCCTTATTATTCTAAAGTTGGAATTGTTGAATTCAAGTTTTTTTTTCAAAATCTTCAAGTCTAGATTATTGTGATTTCTTAGTAGGGTTTAATAAAATTTTTAAAATTTTTCATCGCTTAAATTTCTAGGCAAGAAATTTAATAATTTCTTAATATAATCTAGAAAATTACCTGTTTGAAATTGCCACTCAACATTTTTTTATGGCAATATTTACGTGGATAAATTGAATGATTCATTTTGAATATATATGCAAAGAATACGAGAAAATATTTTAATCTATTAATCTATATAAATTAATGTGACAAATTTAAGTTTGCTTTTTTTTTAATCTTTATGATTTTCGATAAAATATAAAAAATTTAAAAAAAATTTTTTTAGACATAATGTTGTTAATATTTGATTGTGTTTTACGATAATTCATTTAAAAGAAAATTATGCATTTGATATTTATTTGAAACAATATATACTTAATTTGTATATTATAATAGATCATTTTTTTTGTCTGACATCAATATCTAGTATCTTAATTACTCTATTTGGCCACTTTTTTGTGTTAATAATTATCATATAGCTTCATTTCAAATCAAGGAGCATAGGTAATCTAAGAATTATCTTAAGACTTGGTTACTAATTTTTATTGAAATTCTAATTCTAAAAAGTCAAGCATGCAACAAGAAGACATTAAACTTTAAATTACTTAGCATTTTATATCTGACATGCATCACATATCGTATAAAATTGAATTTATCAAATTATTCAGCTCTCAAATT
>BLXL01010622.1:0-26021 GCA_023170135.1 Acarapis woodi
TAAAAAATATGAATTTAAAAATTCGAAATTTTAAACAATATTGGGAAAATGATCAAAAAGAATACATTTTTCAGAATGTGAATAAGGCAAAAATTACAAGGTTACCATAAAAAAGATTTGTTGACATTTCAAGATTTATTCAAATTTATAATTTTAAAAAAGAAAATAAAATTTTTTAGAAAGATTTATCGTTTTACGTGCTAACATAATTGGTCTTTTACGAATATTCAATGCTTGTTAGCTTTTGAAAATATACTTTAAATTTAAAAATTACAGTCCTTACTAAGATAGTTTCAAATAATGCGTAAAAAAATTAAATTATATAAACAAAAATATTTATCATAAATTTGTATCTTTATAAATTACAGAACCAAATTCATAATAAAATAAGTCTAAAAATCAAACAAATTGTCATCTGATATAATACAATTAACTTGAAAATTCTTATCGATAAAGTCTGAAATCGCTAGTTTGTTTAGCTGAAATTTGAAAAATCAAATTTTTTAGGGTTGTATATATTTTAATTTGTCATTTAAAATTATTAAATAAGATTTTAAACACTATGACTTAAAATTCAAATATTTTTAAAAACTATTGCTTTAAATTTATTTTTTATTATAAAAACACTTATATTGAGACACTATTGAATCTAACTTTCAAATATCTAAATTCGTTTTATTTAAACTTGTCTTAAATAAAAAAAAGAATTCAATGTAATATGATTATCTAATAACTCTAGTTCACTACTTTTGAAAAGAAAGACAGTTTTGATATAAGAATGATTCGCGAGTTCATTAAATCAAGAATAAAATTTTTATTACATCGATCTTTTAGAATATTATATTTTGACTATCTTATCGTGTCTTAATTTCTGCTTTTGATAAAGTGCAAATGATATATCTAGCCAGAGAAAAAGAGAAGGGTAATAAATTAAAAAAAATTCTTCTTGCTTTTGAAGAAAAGATCAAAAATAGTGATTATTGAAAAATTTTCAATTATATCTTTGTAATGCTACTCAATAAGTTTAAAGTTTAGCTGAAGAATACGCACTAAAGAAAACTCAAATTTGATTTGATAAAAAGTATAAGGAATAAATTTTTAATACAAATTAAAACTAGAACCTTTAATATTCCGTATACAATGTTTAAAAAGCCATCAAGTTTATTTTAATATCTATCATTTCAAGATTCACCTATTAGTTATTCTTCGACGTAACACTCAATTTGATTGTCATTGAAAATTAAATATTAAATAATTTATTGTAAAGAATATAATAAATATTATTAAACTTTTCAAAAATTTTTTTTTATACCAATACTTCAAATCATAAATTTTAAAATTTTGAAACTTATTTATTTAGTGATTTGTTATAAGTTTTTTTTTTCAAATAATCATCAAAATCATTTTTACAGAAAGTTAAGATGATATACAAAATAAATTTTTAAGAAAAATATATTCTTATTTAAAATTTTCGATAACAAATTTTTAAAATACAACTTAAAAATAATCTTATGCAAATTATAAAAAAAAAAAGCACTTATGCGAATTTTTTTTATAAATTTTTTTATTGTAAATTAAAAATAAAAACGAATAAAATTAATAAAATTGCATCACTTTGCATAAAAAAGTATATTAAATGTTGATTTTTTGAAAATATTTTTAGATTTTTTCAATTGGGTTTATTTAAAAAATGTGCAAAAAAGGCAAAATTCCATCTCATTAAAGTCTGATTGTAAAATACAATTCAATACAGCTAGTAATTGAAATATATACATATTATAAAGTTAATGAATTTCATACAAACTGATTTTACTTTTTTCATTGATTTATAGTACGTATCATAGCAAATAGCTTTAGATAAACCCAAAAAATAATCAAAGTTTGATATCGAAAGAAATAAACTTCATTTGGAAAATATATTTTATAACTGATTTGAATTCTAACTATAAAATTTGAAAATTAGTAGATATAAATTAATTGCAATCAATTAAACATGTAATAATTTTATATTTTTGATTCATAAAAATAAATAAGTGTTCTAAACATTTGTTTTGAACAAATTTTTTATGTATAATTTTTTTTAGACAATAAAGCGATAAATTTTTAAAATTTCTAAAAATATCTCTTTTAAAGAGATATGAATTAATTTATCAAAAGCTAATAATGAACGATTTAAAATTCTAATCTGATAAATTAATTTTTGTTGAAAATTAGTGTGCATTTATAAAATAATTATTTGATGAATATTATTAAAAAAAATAAGACCTATTAAAAGCTATTGAAGTGATCATTTTAATATATTCTAAAGTTATAAATAAAGGACTATTTCACATTCACTTAAATTCATTTTGATTAAAATGAATTGTCATATTATGATTTATTTAATTCAATCATTTTACAGGATAAAGAGCTGAATAATTAGTACTTATAATCACTATCTGGTATTAATTAAATTTTTGTTTAGTTTTATTCAAAATTTCGCTTCTCATTGTTTGTAGGTCTAATTTTAAAATAAAATTCTGTTGTACATTAAATTTTATAATAATATCAGATAGAGTCGTTTCCTTTTATATTATTCTAAACAAATATTGTTAAACGAAAATTTTTATTCGAAAAGATATTTAATATTTTATTTTTATTTATTATTTTAAAATTAAATCAACTAACTTAGCGCTTATGTAAACTAGTTTATTTCGACAAATTTAGCGGACAAAAAATCGTAAATAACTTTGAAATTATCCGGTTCATTTGTGAATTTTGTTGTTTCGTTGTTATTTTATTTTGTAATTGAAATTATTTCTTATCTGTCTTATCAGGCTGCAACTTCCTAGATAGACTTATTTTTGTTTAAAGATTCAAAATAATCATTTTAAATTCATTGAAATTACTAATTGATTGAAATTTGAATTCGTAAAAGATAAAAGACGTCAATTTGAATGAAAAAAGCAATTATTTAAAAAAAAATTAAATGGGCAAAAATTTTGTTACTTAATTTGTATCAAATAAAATTTTCTTCTTTTTAAAAGAGTTTTATAATTTTCTAAATCGCTATTAATTATAAAATTGGATAAAGATGAAGAAAAGTTCTTCCTTACCTAAAAGATTTTAAAAATAAAATCTATTTTTAGAACAAAAAAATTTTTCAAAACAAGAGAGAGAAAGAGTGTCGAAAAATTCAATGTTTAAGAAAAGCAGATCTGAAGATACGAAAGAATTTAAAATGAACAAATGAGATTATATTATTTTATTGAAGCTAGAGCTATAGTTACTAACATTAATCAATAGAGAAATTAAGACACGATAAGATAGTCAAAGAGTAAAAAGAAAGCGTTGAACAGGAAATGGAAAATTGATCTCATTCATTTCAATAAAATTTTTCTTAATAAATGTTCATTCAAAATTTAAAAATATAAAAAATTGAATAAAATTATTACTAATTAGTATTATTTGAAATCCATTAATTTTACTGCTTGAATTATTTGCAATCTTGTTTCTATTTAATGTCAAGTAACCTCAAGTTTTTAATGCGAACCAATTTGAACGGGTAAGATTTGAAAAAAAAATATGTAAAAAATTTTTGGTGCATTAAGAAATTAAATATAATTAATAACACCAAATATAGAAAACATGTGACAATAAAATTTATTTTAACTACTTGTGGCGAATATCTAATAAACCTATCAAGTTTTAGTTAATGCATTTTAAGCAATATGGTATTGATCGATTATATTGATAACTAATGCATTATTGATCTATTATTTCATTATGTCTATGTCGCCAAAGAACCGAAATATGATAAATTTTTTAAGCTATAAAAGTAAATCAATCAAATTTCTATATACGATTCATTTTCACAATATTTTCTAGTTTTTTTAATATTTTATTAGAAAAAAAAGTAATTGATTTTAATAATTTTTCTGCTCGGTTGAATTGACAAATTTATTACGGCATTATGAGGTAAAGTAAACTTTAAACCGTAACATAGTTTTCTGTAAATTAATTTTTATTGAACCCTATAAAAACAATCCAGTGCTTCTGACCATAATTTTTTTGATACATTTTAATGATTTATGATTAATTAGATTTCGGAGTATAAAATTTTTGTTTTTTTTTTACTGATTAAATCATCATTCGTATATTACCAATTAGAAATTCAATTTTAAATTCTTTACTTCAATATCTGATGAATATTTTTCGCAAATTCGAAACAGATTTGACTTAAGTTTTGATATTTTAGATAAATTTTATATTTTCATAAAAATTTTTTTAGTCATAACAATATTTAGATGAGTTTTAATAAAGAAGTATCTTATCAAAAAATAATTATATGAATTTTTACAAATCGATCATCACTCAATTTATATTTTCAAAATTAGACATATCATATCTTCAGAAATGAAAAATTAATTACTTCCGTGAGCATTATTATCTCTTTGATAACTCAACAAACTAAAAATTTTATGTTTGGATTGTACCTCTAATTAAATTTCTTTTTAATTCGAAAAAAAAAAATGAAAAAGCGTGTGAAAAAATTTCTATTCAAATTTGTATCTATTAATTGAATTAACACTGAATTTGTTTATAATCATGAAAATTCTGATGAAATATGTTTAGCATACACTAATCATCATATTTGAATAAAATTAGTCATCAATTTCAAAATTAAAAACTAAAAAATCAAAATGAATTTTTAATCTAGTCAAAAAATCAAAGGCATCGTTGAATTTGATATATCTTAATGAAATATTTAAATTAATTTTTTCATAAGCAAACTAAAAGTAAAAACGTCATTAGAAAAAATTTTTATTTATGGCTGTGCATATACATGCTCGTAAAATTTTTTTTCTCACTCGAAGAATTAATAATTTTTTAACGACAAGTTCGCAAATATAAAAAATAATAAAATATAAGTAAAAGATAATAAAGATGATATCACCTAAATATATTTACACATTTCTAAAAAGTTAAAAGAGAGGTAGACTTCATGTATTTGAATAAATTCTTAAACTCAACTTTTTAGAATCATTCGCAACAAACAAAATAAAAATTAATCTTTAAGCATGACTTATAAAATTTCAGTATCAAAATGATAAAATACGTATTGGACTTATGATCAGTGAATGTGTGCTTTTCATTAAAATGAGTTTGAAAAGGATTTGTACTAATCAAGTGCTATATAATTAATAATGAATAATTAATAAGAAGATTAATAAAATTTACTTACCTCATTTGGCTTATATTGTTGAGCAAAGGCCACATACTTGCTCAACTCCAACTGCAGACCAAATGTTATTATGAAGAGATAGTATAAGACTAGCATTTCTACGATTAAGAAAAAAAGATTTTAATAGTAAATTGATAAAAAATTCACCGTTTTTGAAAATATTCAAAAATAAGGCATTTGTGCATTCTTTATAATTGACTTATTCTCGCAGTATTTGTAAATTTCTTTTATCATACAACCAAATAAAACTACGTTATGATTTGCGGCCGTATAATAATTACATTATAATTTTCTTTGAAAACATATAATTGTTTTTGCAGGTTCGAATTAATTTGACGGGATTATACTTAGACATTCGTTTATTTGATTTTACTATTTAGGACTATTTAAGAAATCTAATAGTAATAATCTCATACATTTTTCTAAGTTAATAGTTCAAAAATATGACCATGCATCTCAAAAATGTATGACAGAACAAGTTTGAAAAATTAACTTCAATTTAGTTCAAAATTAATAATTAGTGCACTTTTGAATTGTTTCAACTCGTAAATTGAATTTATATATAATGTTGATAGAAAAAATAATTATCGATAAATCTAACAATATGGAATAAGTAATTGATGCTAGAAAAAAACGAAAAATTAAGATGTATAGTTTAGATCTATTTATATTTATTGATTATGTGAAAAATATAACCATTAGAATGAGCTGGTTATACATATTCATCAAATAATTTGCATAAATTCTGATAATTAAAATAGAAAATAAAAGATGGGAAAAAAATAGCGACTAAAATCAATAGAAGCATATTTTTGAAAATTTTCATATTAGATATTAATTTTCTTTAGCAATAATATAATCAATAAACTTTTATTTGCATCAAGTAAAAAAGAAATTTAATCAACAGTGTAACTAATATATTTTTTTCTTAAAAATTTTTATGTCGAATAATTAAGAATATAGAGCATTTATATTAGATTGTTTCAAAAAATAAATTTCAATGTGATGAATAATATCAAATTAATCTTTAAATGCATAGAATTTTTCAATAATCATAAAATTTATTACAAATGACTAAATGAAAAAACATAATTTCAAAGATATCAGCAAAGATCATTGAGTTTTTGTATTCAAAAATTTAACAAAAAGGAAAAATAAAGTCGATTAAAAAAAATTTAATTTTTTCAGTTTGTTGGGTGCTGAAATATTAATCTTTTATGCTATTTAACGTGTAATTTTTTTAGTGAGGTCGAAAGATTTTCTTTTTTATAAATTTGTTTATCAAATATGCAAAAATGGTATGAGAAGTAAAATAAGCACATACAATAAACTAAACTTTTACTTTAGTCAAACAAAAATATTGTACTTAATGATTCATGAGATTGTTTTAAATTTTAATTACTTGAAAATTTTTCTGAATATCAAATTTCTGATAAAACACCTTTCAATATTCAGGACTATTAAAAAATCTAGTAGAATAATCAATAAAATAGATTGTTAAAAAAAAAATCAAATTTTGTTGCACCTAAAATATTATTTCTTGAGATAATGGAAAAAAAAAAATAATAATTTTCAAATATTTGAATACATTTATATTTATATTGAAAGAATTTAGGATTTTTCAAGGACAAAAAAAAAATTATAAAATTTAATTTTTGAAATTTTCAATTTAGAAAGATTATCATGTACTTTTATATATCATATATGATAAATAATCAGTTTATACATATAATATAAAGACTAAGATGGATTATTGCGTGAAATTAACAAAGTATAAAATTCATCTTAAACTTTTTAGTGACTGAATGAAATAAAATTAGAAAATAATTATTATATACTGAAATGATTATCAATGAACCAAATTAATTTATCGAAGAATTAAAGATTTTAAGTATATATACAATTAAATTTAATTTTTTTTTCAAATTTATTTTGTGTGCTAATTTAAAACATGATGAAATTATCGAATAAATATGACGTCATTAATGAATAAAAAAAAAATTTTCCCTAATCAAATCAGACTCAAAAGAAGATAAAAATTAGATCCGCGAAAAATAAAAGTTCCATTCAAAAATTTATTCTGACTCGTTGAGAAATCAATACTTGTCAAGTATTAATTAAAAACGAATCGATAGAATAGAAAGAAATAACCCAAAAGAAAAATGTTCACTATATTTAAAAAATAATAATATGGTTCTAATAGTTTTGACAAGTTTAAGCAAAGGTGATTTATGGATAGATTGCTACCGTAAAATAGGAAAAATTGATTGAAAACTCGATTTCAAAAATGAAAGATAAAATAATCAATATAATTTTTATTTATTCTTAATGTAATAATATTTATTTTTAATTAATTAATAAGCATCTTTAATTAATAACTAAAGAACCTTGTAAAAGCACCGATTTTTTTCTATTCAACGTGAAATTTTTAACCGTTCAAATTCAATTTTCGTTACAAAGATTTATCTAATTACTTCATTAATACATTACAAGTTTATTTCTTTAAATAAATATATATTTATCTTCTTTTCTACCTCTAGCTTTTAATTTTTATAGATCAAATAAATCAATTAAGATGTTTAAATATACTAAAATAAATCTCTAAAATCAAATATCTATTAAAAATAATTGAAGAACTTAAATGAAAATAAGTACATATGTTTTTGAACTTATAATAGAATTTAAAATAAGAAATTTTATAAGTGAACCAAATCAAAAAAAGTTTGATTTTCAACACAAAATTTGTTTCAATGAACTTAGAAAACAGTCGGGATAAGATTAGAAAAGAAAAAATTTGAAAAGTAAGAGTAAATTTAAAATATAGAAAAAAACTAAAAAAAAAAGAAAATAATAAATATAAATAGAACAAAATAATCGACTAATTGAAAGTATGAATGAGTAAATAATTTAGTAAAAGAAAAGAGCATCTTCTAACAAGTTAATTTTACTTTGATCAACATAATAATATATTAAATAATACTATAAATATTATATAACATATATTAAATATAAAGTAAAAGATATCAAAACACACGTAAACACAATTAATAAAATGAATTGTAAAGAAAAAAACGACTGATAAAATGGTTAGTTGCCATCTCATCAACTAAGAATTGTGAGTAACTATGCATATTGCACAGTAGTTTTATATTGAACCATTAACCGACTCATAAAATAGCTAAAAAGTTGACGCATTGCCTGATTGCAATGTGACATATTATTCAAATACTTTGATTACTAAAATACAAGTACAGAAAATTTTTTTATTTTTTAAACTACAAAAAATAAGATCAAAAGTCCAAACCTTTTAGCCTTATTAAAAACAATCGGTTTAAGAAAAGCATCTTTAAAAATTATTCAAGTAAAGACATTAAATTTTAATAGAATCTATTTTTTGAAAAATCGTTTAAAGCAAAATTTCTCAAGTAACTTTTTTATTTGATTCTAAATTAAAATTTTGTTAGTTTATTGCAAATTTATTTCGATAAACAAATAAGAAAAGTGAAATAATATTATATCGAAATTAATAAAATTTCAGATAAATTTCAGGCAAATTTTTAGACTATTTTTTAGTTTTTTCACAACTTGAGTTTAATGATGAAAAAATAAATGTTCGAATCAGAGTATACTTAAAAATTTATGTATTTCTGGAAAAAAAAAATCGAAATTTACCTTTCTAAAAAGATTATAAAATTTTAAATTTATTTTAAATCTAGGCAACAGTGTTATTTATATAATTTTACAAAATTTACCTTAGAAATTTAATTAAAAAAAAAAAAGATTTTGAATTTAAATGTTAAATAATAGCGCATCGAACAAGCGCAAATAGTCTATTAATAAGTCGATGGAAAAATCCATGATTGTATTCAATAAACATCTCTGAAAACAATGTATGACCTAATTAGAACTCGTTCTGCAATGGCCTACTCGATTCTATACACGGTGAATTGCATTTCACAATCAGCCTCTCCAATTTCAAAAATGAAGAGTCAAAAGAAAGACTCAAAACAATAAAAAATTTAAATTTATTATTTTTCGTAAATTTTTAAGTTTGACCTCTTCAAATAAATTTTTAAAAGCAACTAAATTGAATAAAAAAACTATTAAATTAAAAGATCAAATTAAAAGAATAAAATATATTTTTTGAAACTCGATAAGAAAACAAAGTAAGATTAGCATCGAGTTTTCGACCATCATCATTTATCTACTTGTATATAATTATAAAAAATTTATTTACACAATAAAAAATAGTATCGAGAATTTCACATTTGTAAAAATTTCATTTATTAGGCTTGTCAGCCCATTATGGTGTTAAATTTCATACTGAAAATTAGTATATTCAGTCAAAATTAATACGTTACATTTTAATATTTATTTGACATCGATGTCTCTAGACTGAATATTGCAAAAAGTTTATTTATAATACAAAAAGCAATTTCAACCGCCTAAATTCGGTAAATGAACAAGATTCTAATCACAAACATTTTATTTTGATAGTGATTTAGCTCATCATTTTTTTTATGATCAAAAATGTTTCACTCGATTAATTTATACGATAGTCACACACTTGTATTTCTACGTTTCTCTTATTATTTTGACCGAATTCAGCAAGATTTCATGTTTAAAATTCGAAAATTCGAAAAATCAGTTTTTAATTATTTTTTTTTTATTTTATAATTTAGAATCTTCTAATAAAGATAGATTTTTTTTTATGATATAATTTCAAAAAATAGACAGGTAACCAAATATGAAAATAATTCATTATTATTTGAAAATAATATTCTGTAATGATGAAAGAAAAAATCTTTTACTTTTAGACATTTTAAAAATTCAGAAAAGTTAAAAAGCCATTGATACTAGAAACCGATGAATTAAAAAAACATAAATAGATAAAAATTAATCACAATGCAAGGAAAAATTTAGAATTCACATCAAATTGTGAAAATTAATTTATTAAGATGTATTATCGATTCAATGGTATTTTAGTTCTTAATTATGCAAAATATATATCACGAATATAATTTTTTCAGGAAGTCATCATTACAAATAAGATATATTCCATATTATACTAATGTATATTAACATTAATTCCAATATAATGCAAAAAAAATTTAGTTATCGCTAAAAAAAATAAAAACCTCTCAATTACATGCAAAAGTAATTGTCTTTTACAAATTTACTATAACATTTAATTCATAATCTTGCTGTGTAACTGTGATTCAAAGTCGAATTCAGTTTATTCAATTGTTCAAAAACTATCTGTTGCTTACCACAAACTTTTTGAAATGAAAATTTTTAATTTTTAATGTTTTTCATTTAATAAATTTATTTGTACATAAAAAAAAACAATTTTTTTCACTTCACCAAAGATAGACGAACTTTGTATATTTATTGTTAGATATATTGATCAATTCACTTGATAAAAAAAAATTAAAAATTTGACAGAAAAAAATTGAAAAAAAAAAATTCATCCAAGTCGTAAAAATCAATTCGAATTCGATAATATAGCACATAGTCTCATCATCTAATCACATTTAAAACAGAATGGCAAATGAAAGTGAAAATATGATAGGCATATAATATCAAAAAGGTATCATATTGTATTAGAAATAAAGCATGGGCATCTTACCATCTTTTTGATACCAGTTTAAGGAACCACACAATGTCCATTTGTACATCTCAGCCCACTTTATTAACTTATTTAAGACTAAAGCAAAAAATTACTTGAAATTCTTTGAGTCAAACTGGCCTTTCTTTTTAAGTCTTGCTCATTACAAATCGACTTGAATTTTTTGAGCGGAATATATCAAAGCTCTTGAACTCTAAATTAGCATACATAACTATACATGTCATTTACATCATTTTGTTTGTCATTCATTAATAATGCTAGTTAGATATATAAAATATTTCGAACGGATTTGATTACAAAATTTTGGACTATACATTTGAATTTACCTCTGTTTTTCTAGTTAGTAATAGTATATTTGTAAAATCACTTTAAACTTTTTAATTGAAAATGTTCCAGAAACACATTATTTTTATTAAATGTGTTTTACAATGTTTTCTATAAGCTTTCTTATAGAAACATTTCGATTTATTTTTGAATATTAGCCCTCGATTCAGTATGTTCTCGGACTAATGAAAGTTATTTAAAACTCATAAAGACTAAAATATTTAACTACCCAAAACCTTTCAATTTTTGACTAACCATTAAAATGATTAATGGTTATTTTTATTTAAACCACATCATTTAATTTTATTTAATATTTGTTACCTTGGTCTTAAAAATTCATAATTTATATATTAAATTTTGTATGTAAATAATCCACTTAGAAGTTTTTAAATTTTTAATGACTATGCAGACTCCTACACTGTCAAATTGCGGCGACTGTCTCGATAGGTTATTGACAATTTGTTATTTTAATAAATTTGATACTTTACAACCTTTCATAATTAATTTAATTTTTGTTTTTTAATTTTACAGTTTTCTTACAGTCAAAAAAATTTGATTACATGACTAGAAGAAGAGTTTTTAGTTTTGAACTCATAATTATACAAAAAATACATTAAACTTGTTAATCATTTTTCAAAAAATATTTTAATTAGTAAAGCCTCTTTTTTTGAAGTACTGGTATTAAGAGCCAGAGAACTTTTGTTTATTACTAAACATTGAAGTCACATTCAAATTCTTTCTTTGAATCTCAATTGATAGATAAATTGAATTTCTAAAGATTTTATTCTTTAAAAGTCTTAGATTAAAATATTAATTACCATTAGTTAAATACAATAAAAGCAAAAACTTTTTGATCATTAATTAGAGTCAAATATTTGGAAAAATAGAGGTTAATAGAGGTCGAATACTATTTCTAATATAAATACACTTATCGCAACATGTACCTTGAAAATATTTTTAAACTGAAAAAACAATAAATAAAAAAGATATAGTTCAAATAGATGTTGCAATAGTTTGTAATGGTAGCATAGCAAATATTCAAAAAAAATTTTACTGAAAAAAAATTCAAAAATACTTTGACAACGATGATAAAAATTAGATAAAAAGTCCTTTCAAATGTATGAAGAAAAAATAAAAATGGTAAAAAAAAAATGTTAAATAAATTTAAAAAAAAAAAATGAAAGTTTTGATTCCCAAGAAACATTCACTCACATATACATTGAAGATGAGACAAGGATGATGCTTAACCATTCAAGAAGGCGATCAGGTCAAGGTTCTCTCATAAAAATATATGAAAGATATAAAATAATAAATTTTGCTAAAGAATACTCATTCAGCAACTTTCTAATTTCAAATAGTTGTGCGGTTGAATAAAAAAGGGCTATCAAACTGCTCAAATTGATCATTCAACCCTGAATTAACATTAATATAATCAATTTTAGTTTTTATTTGATGAAAGGTTAAAGGTTGAATAATGATATATAAGTTCATATCAAAAATGCGATATATATATAATATATTAATTCATAGAAATTTTTTCTATTAAATTTGCTTGTTGATAACTTTATTTTAGCTTCAAAAATCTTTACCATTCAGGATTATATGTGGTGTATTAATAAGAGAAATTAAAGATTTTGAATTCAAGGATGGTAATGTATGCAACTGAATTAAACATTCATTGCACATAAGGTTTGATGAGATGGTTAATTTAGTAAGGTAAGATTCGAAAAATCATTCCTGATATATAATAATTTTCTTAAAATTTAAACAATTCGATTTTTTGTTCTAAGCAGTTTGAAAATATGACAAAAATTAGCGCGCAATTTCAGCAAATCATTTTAAAAATCTTTTTAACTAGTAACTTACTAGCCTGCTTAAAAATTTTTTCTTTTATTGAAAACGTGTACAATTACTTTTGCTTATTCACTTTATTGCATCCAGCTCTGCTTCTAAAATTAAATTCGCTTATTCTTAATTCACTTTCTTAAATTATCGAAAAAATTTGCTATAAACGCGTACTTTTTAGAAATAATAACAAAAGTTTTTTTAAAAATAATTTTTCCAAAGTAGCACTAGAAAAAAAGAGTTAGAAGGTCTGTAGAGTCAATCGACCAACAGAAATCAATTTTTTTTTCACAAAATCTACAACTTGATCAATTGAATTCAAATATCAATCAACGAAAAATGAAGAAAAATCTAAAAAATTTAAGCATCCAATTAATTTTCAAAGTGAATTCGTCATAGTCAATATTACATTGTTCAAACAACTTTTCAACCAGTTTGTGAGTTTTTTATCCGCAATATCCATGATGAGAAAGTCGATAAAAATTTTGTTATTTAAATCAAGGATATTTTTTGACTTTGTACACTAAAAATATTAAATATACATGAAGTATCGAAAATTTGATGTAAATATTTATTCATTCAATTCATAAAATTTATATAATTTTATTTACTGCAAACATTAAAAATCGAAAATGATCATAAAATTTTTTGTAATCGAAGCTTTAATTTTATAATTTTATTTGGTAATTGACCTAATTAATAAACTAATGATCTAAAAATCTAATAATTATTTGCAAGTCAAATTTCTTTCACCAACAACCAAAAATAATCATAATAATCATAACATTATCTAATAGACTTTACATTTTGAATTTCAAAAAATCGATAGATTCTTCGAATAATATGTTGTTATGAAAAAATATATCGATTGATATAAAAATTGTTTATTCTTTAAATACGATTGAAATATTGCTAAGTAAAAAAAATTTATTATGTGAATTATCTATTTCAAATAACAATCAACAAGTTAATTTGAAGGATATAGATAATTAATCTCAATCGACAAAATATGCTTTTAAACAATAACTCTTATTTATCAAGATTACTGTAGATTTCGTGCATAACAATGATACTTTTGAAAAATAGGATTGTAATTAGTTCATTTTTGTTTTTAGAAAACTTAGATAAAAATTAATAAATATAATTTTTTTATTTTACCATTTATTAAGATTTTGAGTCATAATGAATTAAAAAAAAATCATTAGCACATTGACCATATAATAGATTGTGATATTAAAATTAAATTATTAAATTCGCTTTTATGAAAAAAATGATGATTTTAAAAAATTCTAAAGCTTAAATAGATTATAATAAAATTCATGATATTAGTGCTGTAAAGAAAAATAAGCTTTAAAAAATTCGATAAGTTTTAAAAAAATTTTCCGTAAAAATTTCAGGATTTAGGCATTATTTATTTCTCAAAGAGAAATTGTAAATCGAGCTTTAAAATTGATAAATTTGAAAATAATTTTTTCATGATCAACATTTTTTTAAGATTCTATCAATTAGATATACAATATCGACTTTTCGAAAATAAATTTACAAAATGCTAAGTCAAGTGAATTTTTTTATTTAAATCTAAGTGATTTGAGTTTAAAAATTATAAAAATCAATTACACTCATTGTCTTCAGTATGATTTGATCTCTATAATCAAAGGGTTAAAAGTGTTATAGAACACGTTTTATGATACAAATAAAAAAATGTTTTATTAGTTTGAGCATTAGACATGCAACAGTATACATTTATGAATACAGGCAAAATATTTTTCTAATTTATTCGTTTCGTTTATAAAAGTTGTTTTAGTACTTTATGAATGCCTAAAAGAATTCAATTAAGAGTTTTTAAAGTGAAAGTCATTTTTTTGCAAATCATTTAAAGCAAATTATCTCTTATGGCAGTACCTTGCAGATAATTAGCATATATTATATTGGCAACAGGTAACTGGTTTTTAAAGTGGATGAAAAAAAGAAAGTTAATATTTTCGAATAAAAAAAAAAGAGGGAAAAAGATAAGAAAAAATTTATTAACCTTATTATCGCTAGAACAACACTGTGTTTAAAATTTCATAAGTATACAATACATTCTTTGATAAATGAATATGATGCTATTAGTCGCCTTAGTCGTTACACTTAATTAAAGTTTAAACTGCCGGTTTTTTATGGATGCTTTTTTCAAATGTTGTTTTAAATGGTGAATTTGTAAATAATCCGTTAAGCACGTATTTGAACACTAGTTGCTGATTAATATATAAATAATTAATTTCAGAATGATGATCTGATAAACTATACAGTAAATCATATAAAGTAGAGGCTCGAACTACTATACAGTATATGTTGATATTTACAAATTTTATAGTGAATACGATTATATGATTCACAGATTCAAAAAAAAAAGATGAAAAATCTATTTAATTATAAGAATTGCTTATATCACGATAGGTTTTATCCTTAAGTATTCGATTGATTAAATTAAAACTGAATTGTATTAAGTAAATATGCACAATGTCAATTTTCTTTAAAATGGCATGAATCTCATCATTTTTTGTCAGTTATTTTTATTTTTGCACTTAATTTACTTTATTGTCCCTCTCATAATATTGCTCATGTCATATTTTAATAGATTTTATAGATTTTTAAATAATTTCAAGTATCAAATCAAACGAAATTCTCTTAGTTTTTTGAGGTCATTTTTTTCAAATGTTGTTAGTGTGAGAAACAAAGGTGTAACACAATTTAAAAAAAAAAAAAAAATTCTAGCTAAAACTTTAAATGAAATTTCAAAAAGAATTTAAAGAAATTTGAAAAAATGATAAAAAGAAGAATTCGAGCAGCAAGTAAATATTATGGATAGAAACAATTGAAAAAATATTAAAAGAAGCACGCAAAGATATGGGCAATGGTAAAAAAGGCGTCTAGGGCTATAACTTTTATAAACTCACTTTCAAGTTGAGTGATCAGGAAAAAGAAAAAGATGAAAAAGGATGAGGAAAATTTTAAGTAGCTTAAAGAGAGAGAGAGAAAGAGGAAAGAGAAAAAAGAGAGAAAGAAGAAAGAGATTAATTATCTAAACGAGAATAAATGTTTTAACACATTTTTGTTTCTTGTTCTTAAAACATAAATCCATGAAGGACTTTAAAACTTTGTAAATGCTTGTGATGAAAGGCTAGAAAATTTTGATGCCTTAACATAGAATCGAACACTATTTTGCATATCAGATTGCAGACGTTGAAATTGATAGAAACCGACTATTTTTTGGCCTCCTAGAAAATTATGATTTTACACGATTAGTATCTAATTTTTTAAACTTTACAAAACTTAATATAAATTTTTGAAACTATTTTCATTAATTTTTTTGAAGATTTATTTCAATTTTTTCAAAACTATACACAATAATATCCACAGATTGCACACAGATAGTTTCAGAGAAATTATCTGAGATTGGCGAAAATGTATCGCACATTACTCTCACGCAATCTCTCTTTCTTTGATCTGATGACAGCATTTATCCTTAGTGAGGCCACGCAGGTTACACATTAATTATCCGGTCTAATGGACATTTGGCGAAAATTTAATAAGTCATCTACTATTTACGGACACGCGTCCAGTTACTCAAGTCGTAGATGAATGTACAAAAATTTATTAGAACTTTCGCTTTGTCAAAAATTTTCACATTGGGTATAGGTTCATAAAAAAGCAATATTATGAGAGGGACAATAAAGTATCAAACAATTTTTTATTCAATCACTGCGCACTAGTAGCAGTCGAGATCCGCAGCAGACTAACACAAATCGTGTTCACTCGAAATGGAATTCATTTAAAAAGAAGGCCGACTTAAGTGACTTGTTTATATATATTTTGAACAATAATAAGTGTATCTTGTATCAAACATCAGTCCCTCAAAATATATTTAAATCAAGCAAATGTTCTGAACTAAAATATAGTGGTATTTTTGAGCGAGTTCACTTGAATGTAGGATTATAACACTCTTAGTTACTTAAATAAAGAGCTTATTGTTTATACCTGTACTTTTTAGTTTTTCAAATATATATAATATATGACAATACTTTTTAAATATATAAATTTTTTGAAAATATTTAAAGCGTTAAAAATTTATTGATTGTACTAAAATATATAAATGAGTACAAAATATTTTATTACGAATTTTATAAATTATCAACTAACTAACATAGCAATATAATTTAGGTGAATGTATATTTGTGTGATCTAGCATACAGGTCTAACTTAAAGCTGCAAATATTAATTTCGAGCTTAATTTTTTGCGATTCTGATATTGATTTCTTTTTCAAAGTTCAAATATAATCTGAATTAAGCTAAAAGCCCCTTGATATATAGAATTTCAAACTTTTTACCGCTATATCATTAGATTTCAAAGCTTCGATTTGTGCCGCCACAAAGTGTATTAAAATTACACTTTTTAAAAATAGAATGACAATCGGATCACTTATTAAAAACAATTGTTTGGTTTAATTATTCTTACTTTTAAATACATCAAAAATTAATTGAATAAATGAATTTTTTAATTATCAATAGCCAACTTAACTTTCAAACTGCATAAATGAAATATTATCTAGCAATAACCATTAAATCAAAATTTTTGATTCGAATCAAAAAAATCAAATAAAATTTCATTTATCTACAGTCAATGTTATTATTGTATATTAAAATCTGCGAGATTATTAAATAGCAAAGACATTTATTGCAACGATAAAGTAATAAATACAATCAAACGAGTTTATATTTTTGTCTATATCTAGATAATTCGTCTCAATGGTGTATCAAATTTATTAATATCGAACTTGTTATTTTTAAATTGTATATTTAACTTGCCAATATGAATAAAAAATTATTTATTTTGAGCTCTAAAAAATAATCATCCAACTGAAATCTAGTCGATCAAAAAAGCAAAAGACTGCGAAAATTTTTTGATGATGAAAATTTAGATGAAAAAAAATTTTTTTCCTTTCAATCTCGGAATCAGTACAATTTGATTTTAGATCATCGGTTAATGAATTATTTTTTTCATATTAACTGAGAATATTCAAATCAAACAGTCTTTTTAATATATTGCGAGAAAAGAAAGTTGAACTTTCGCAAGGACCTTGCTGTTCAAATTTAATATATTATAATTAAATCAACGTTTCGAATGCAAGAAAATAAGAAAATTATCTAATACATATTATGGAAATTGAAATATCCAAATAATTTCATTACTTTAGATACAAATAGTAATATGGCATTGTGGTATATATTTAAAATTTTGAGCTAAATCATGTAAATCATTTCAATCATTTAATTTAGCTGTTAGTTGTTTTCAACCATATTCTACATTTTATAATCATTCAATCTATCAAATTTAAATTAATTTTTGAAATTTTTAAAAAAGTCCTCTTTAAAGAGTTACGATCACAGAGATTCTCACTAAAATTAGTCATTTTATTTTTAAGAATATTAACATACTATTTTATTTGTGATCGTATATAATTAATTCGTTTTTCGAGCTCAAAGTCTTGCAATTTTCGTTTGTTAACTTTTTTTGAAAAGCAAAACAAAAAAAAAGAATTTTTTGCACAAAAAAAAAGTAACTTGTTTATTAATCGTTCATTAAAGAATTTGAATGCTTAATATTGAACGTCAACATTTAGATTACACATAGTAGAGGTTCTTTATTGAATATGATTATTTTAGATCTGAATGCTTAATATTCCGAATCACACAAAAAATACATATATATGTTTTTAATTGAAATTCCTTGACCTTATCTCGATAATATTTCTAAATTGAGAAAAATTTTAATTCATCAAAAATTGCTAAAATGAAAAACGAAATTGGCCCATTCATTGCTCAGAGCTCCCATTTTAATGTAGCTTGAATGATTTACTAGAATTTTAAACCAATGAACTGTTTTCTTACTGAATTATTATATTTTTGAATAAAAATTTATTCAAAAAAAAAAATAGTTTACTCATTATCAGTAAGTTTCGGTATTTTGTCACCTTACACAAGTTATTATTTATTGACACAATGAGAACCTTTGAAAAAATTTATAAAAAAAAAATTTTTTTTTTAATGTTTAACTGATAACCACTTTAAATTATTAATTATTGTAATTCGAATAATTATTTCATACAATCAAGCACTAATCGAATATAGCATTAAAAAATCAACGACTTTTGTATTCAAGACATAAAATCACTTTTAAAGCTCAAGTGATCAATGAATTTTGATAATAGGGTCTTACTAAATATTAAATTGAAATATTTTAAAATTCATCATAAGAATTTCAATCGGATGAGATAGTTGCAAGCGAAATTTTTGAAATTATATAATTTTATGTCATTTAAATATATAATTTTTGAAATTGAAATTTTTTTTCATATTATGTGAACTGCGTATTTTTAGTTGAGATTTTTTGTAGACTTTTTTATTTATGGCCTTCGAAACAAATTAAATTTAACATTTTAGATCAAGAAATGATTTTTTTTTTATTAAAAAAATATAATTATTATTTCACACCTATTGATCATTTCAAAAATAAACGAGAAATAAGTTATAAAATTCATTTTTCTAAATATTTTCTAAGTATATAATGAATGCTTTAAGCTCAAATAGATTGTTTTGCAATTAGTTCTCAAACATTGATACGATAACAAACAAGAATTAATATTGTTTAAGTTTCAAAAATTTTATTTGATTTTTAATTCATGAATTTTAATCTGTAGTGTTTATAAACTCTATTAGACTTTCGATATTATTGCGATAAATTACGATGATTAAATAGAGTTTTTATGAACAAAAATTTAATTTCACATTTTTCGATACAGCCCTTTTGCTCAAGTTACACTTTTGGCGCTTTAATTTTTCCTTTTAATCATTAGCAAAACCGTGATATGTTTGAAAAAATTCAGGAATTACTTTCACTTAGTAAACTATATTAAAAAATTTCAAATCATATGTCCTTCGAGTCACAAGAAAAAGTATATGTTACGTATTCTTGATGTTGTTGGTAATGATTGCATTTTAGAATTCAAAAAAATTCTTAAATATCCAATTTAAAATGATTAGTTTCCCACAATTTTATCTTTTATTTAAACCATGATTTTATGTTTTACTGAGAATATACCTTTTAAATCAAGAACGAATTTTTGAAAATCTTTCTGTCGTATTTATTGTCACCTGAACTAAGAAAATTTTCGACAAATTTTTTAATAATCTAGTAGAAAGTAATTTGCTTGATTTAACAATGAATACTATTGAATATTACAAGAACTCACTTATTACCTGTTGTAGAATCGTTCTAGCTTAACTAATGATATCGACTGGTTCGGTACGCATACAAGATGTCTAAGATATAATTCAGTTAATTTCGTATTCTCTTAAAGAAAAATTTCTTTTTTTTTTAATATTTTGCTTGTGTATTTTAGTTCTATTCAAATTCTATTATTTTCTATTATTTCAATTATACAAATCAGAACTTTTGTCGCAATCAGTTTCGCACCCCTTTCTTTCATATAAATGTTAGTAAAATGTTAAACCAATTAATATTGCATTCGGACAAAGGCGTACTGAATTATAATTCTGAAGACCTTTAAACTTTCACTTTCTAAATATTTTTTATAATTAAGAATGTAAAGTAAATAATCTTTGAACTCAATTCACGACTTTCTTTACTGCACAACTCAAAATTATATCAAAAAATTATATTAAAAAATTATATTCACCTTAAAGGTAATTACTTTCAATAGATTACAATTTTTTCAAAGTATATGGTCAAAGTTTCAGAAATGAATTCATTTTCAAAAAAAAAAAAATTTCTGATGGGTGGTGATGCTAAAGGTGCTCAAGTTTAGAAAGGTGTGTAAATATTCGAAAAAGTTTGCAATTATTTATAATATTTTAATTAGTTTGACTAGATTAATCTTAAATTGAAATTCGAGTAAAAATTTAGTTGCAATTCGTTAGACAACAATGGAAATTTTATCCTAACAATCTAAATTAAAATAGTTCAAAATGATCTGAACAAAAGTATAATAATTCCATATATAATGTTATCAAATATTATTAAAGTGATAGATAAATATTTTTGTTTTTAGATCATACTCTAAAGGTAAAATATATGTTTCTCAACGTGCACTTTTAGTAAAATATAGCTATTATTAAAAAAAAATTAAATAATTAAGATAATTAACTATATAAACTCGACAAATTTTGTGTATTAGACAAATATTTATCTATGTTTATTAATCAAATTTCATGAGTTTCATGGACTTGTTGCATTTCGATCAATAATGTCAAGATAATAAAAATTTTAAAGAATTTCATTTCACAAGCTTTTAATATATATATATGCATCTCTGATTAAAGGATAGCTCACTTTAACAAATTCGAATAATATATTTTTTCAACCGATATAAATCTTTTTCCTAAGTTATTTATGTATATTAATATATATATTTAAGTTAATGACCCCGTAAATTATTTCTATTAATATACAGATATAACAAGACATAAAGTAAATATTTTTTATTTGTTATGGTCAAAATGAGATTTATCATTATGTTCGAACTAAATTAGCTAATGATGAGTGAATCTCATTAGCGATTTTAGAAAAAAATTAGTGATTTATTATAAAATTATTACAATCATTTGAAAATTTATTTTGAATTGTAGAATTATAAATTTTCAAAAATTAAGATTGTCATAGAGTTTGCTTTATGATTCATTTTCTAGTAAAGTACACATCAGTCAGTTCAAGATTAATTTGATAAAAAGAATTATATAAATAGGTAATTCAATTAATAAAAAAATTTGAAGTTATTTTTTCAGGAAAAAAAAAGAGAATTGAAAGAAAATTCATTGAAGAGAAAATGAATCAAATCTTTTTAGATTAAAAATTTTAAAGCTTGTGATTATGATATAATGATCGAATCAGAGAATTAAAAAAAAACTCTTCTCATAAAAAATTTTTCGTTGAATTTTTTTCGTCATTTATAATTTATATTTTGATATATAAGAACAAAATTAATTTTTCATAAAAGACCGGATATTCTTTAAATTAAGTTAACTTGTTTTATTATTTTAAATTAAAGAAAAATTATTTGAACTTTTTAACTCTGTCTAAATTTTTGAACATTTAAATCATATTGAAAAAACATATATCTTTGAATATATATAGGAATTTACATTATCAATATACTAGAACTTTAATTAACAAGATTTTCACGAAATTTTTACTATAATAGGTTTATTTTGTGTTCTTTAAATTATATGCAAAAAATATCGAAAACCTCTACTATCTAAGAAATATGCAAGCGAATAAAATTACTAAAGTGCAATTTATAGAATTGCATATCATACTTGATAATATTATGAGCATAAATAATAACTATTATAATATTAAAAAAATATTAAAAAATATCATGATGTATTAATGTAGGTCATTTTGGTCGCACTTTTTAAATTTTTTTTTTAAAAATTTTTCTGACAAAGAACATAAAATTATTCGATTTCTAAATCACAATGTCGAAATAAATGAAACAATGAAATTTTTATTTAAAAGGTCAATTTACACCTCTATTTAATTCCAGACAATTGTGATAAATTACAATCTACCTGCAACAAACAGATAAAATTTTAGTGTTATAAACTTATTTTAAATTTAATTTTTTATATTTCAAATTTATCATTTAATTTTCAAATTGTAGCTTTTAAATTGTATAGTTTCTATATAATATTCTTAGTGTTCGTTCAGGTACGTTTAAATTGAAACAAAAGAAATTATCATTAAGAAATATTTCTTCAATTAAATTCCAAAAAGCCTTTTTTGTTATAATCAAGAATATAATCAGGGATTTTTTTTCTTTTGTTTTGAGCAAAAAGATTAAAATACTTTTGATTAGATCACTTATTAGCCCTCGCTTAAAAAATATATTTTCTTAGTATTTTTTTAACTCAAAATTTTCTTTTTTGTATATTGTTCTGAAAATAGATGATTTGAAAAATTAAAATATATATGTATACCTCATGGGCGCACAATTTTCACACTTTTCACAACTTTTAATGTCAATTTCAATTTTCGAAAATTATTATTATTATAATAAATAAACATTAAATTCACTTGAAAATAATTGGGAAATCATAACACTGATTCCTTCAAATTTTCAAATAAAACTTAAATCACTATTAAGGCATCATAATAGTCATTTTTGATAAAAAAGCTATCAATTTTTTTAACAATATTATATAAATAAATCTAAAATATTTTAAATAGTCAATTTGTTGATGCATTACTTAAAATACATTTTAAAAAATCATACATTTATTTACTTGAGCGATTCAATCGATAATAAATTAGTTAAAATTTTGAAAAAAATAATGGCTTAACAAAGATTTTCTAAATTAACTATTTATAAATTATAATTAACTGATTTCAGTTAACAAAAAGTCTTGAATTAAAAACTAATAATTTTCAATATCATATATTTTAATAATTGAGACAATAATATTAGCCATCGATCATAAGTTGATTATAAGCCAATTGATTATCAACTGTTGATATTATAACAAAATCAACAACATAAATTATAATTTTCAAAATATTATAATTTTAATAAGATATGATTTTTTGCTTAGAAATTTGGATTTGTACATAAAATATTGAATATAATTTTTGAATTAATAATTGAAAGTCTATTACTAAGCATAAAATTCAAGGAATTTGAAAAGGTAGTGCATTACGCTTCGATTAAAATTATATTTAATAAGAAGAGATTATGCACTTATCAACTATGGCTTAAAATTTAAAAAGAAAAAATCGAGTAAATAAAAATATTATTTTTGTAGCATGTGATATTTAATCATTATTCTTCAATGCGAAAATTGAAATAATAAAATCTGGAATAAAATTTTTCAAAATAGATGCAACAAATAAATGACTCATTTTTAGAACAATGCTCATGTGCGGATATTACTATTCAATAAATTGAATACTCTTTTCACTAAAATTTTTAATTGCCATTTAATTGAATAATAGTAGAATTTATTGATTATAATAAACTACTTGAAATAAAACGATTTGAATTCTTTGCAACGTTACCTTCGAATCATTCGAAAAAGATTTATAAAAAGTTTTGCTAATAGACTAACACATTTAAGGTACTCTCGGATAAAAAAAAATCTTTTGTTATCCGCATGCAATTTGAATTTCGAAATTTACGTTCTAAAAATTTTGGAATAATTTCACAACTGAAATATCTCTTAAGGTTTCAATTAAACGATTAATTTATTTTAGATATAATTGTTTAAATATATGATAAATTACTAATTCAAAATTTCATCTAAAATGATCAATATATGTTTATCTATAAAATTTGAAAATTTATACTGATTTAACATTAAAATATTTAGAATAAAAATTTTCAAATATTATTGTTTTATGAATGGATAATTTAAAGAAAAAAAATTATTTGTTTTAATTTTTTTTAAATATTTTTAAATTTTCGAAATTCAGGTCAAAATAAGTTCATTTACAAAAAAATTTCATTAGTATGTTTATAATGTATTAAAAAAACACCTCATTTTTTAAATTTGATGAGTCATTTGAATCGGGTAAGTTTTCAAATAAGAATAAATTCAACAAAATTACTTGATTATTCTATAAATAAAGAAATAAAACAATACGAATTCGATCAATAAATTTAATATCAAATTGAAATTATCGGATACAAAGTTACTGCTCAAGATGTTTGAAACAAGTTTTATTGAATGTTAATGTATTTTTACAAATATTAGTAATAATTTATGATTAAAATTCTCTCTTCATTTCGTTTGATCTCTTACATATGCAATGCACAAAATAATTTATTTACCTTTTTGATTGCTATAAATTATGAATCAAAGTTTAAGACTTGCCTTTTTTATTTAAATTGCATATAATATTTCTAATATATACTTTATGACTTAAATGAATATAAGTACTAAATTATGAGACTTTCATCATAAAATTTATCTAATTTTGATTAAATTAAGTTCTCTACATTCCAATAATATATCACAATCTATATACAAATAACTAATTATGTGTAACTTTATACCGAAAATCGACAATCTTATATTATTCACTAGGTTAATTAGAGGCTTTTGATTCAATCAAAATCGCTTAGAAAAGTATTTTTTTTTTACTTTCAATCACTTTTTCAATAGAAATAAAGCGAAAAAAAAACAATGGACTAAAAAAAATTAAAAATCAGAAACAAAAAAAAAAATTTCTTAATTTTTAATAATTCATAAATTTATTAATTCAATTCCTTTGACTAATCATTTCTTTTAATTAAAGAGTCATTTAAGTTGAAAATGTCGGATATGTGATTTTTGAATTTATAAACTATAAATTTATCGTGGAAATTAAATTTATATACAAAAAAACTGAAAGAAATTTATACTGAATTAGTTTAAATTAACAGCGTACGTATATTAGATGCACATAATAAACAAACAGGCCATGCCTTGAATAATATTAATTAAGCTCACATAACAACTGACTTATCAATTAATAACTTTTTCATATTTGAAAGAAATAAAAAAATTTCTCTAGATAGCCTTTATAAAGATTGAAAGGGAATTGATTATTCGGATCGAAAATTTTTTTTGACAAAATAAGACTCCATTAAGTGATTCCTTAAGTCATCAAAAAGAAAAATAAGCTTTTTACATGATGTAGACAATCAAATTTATAAAAAAAAATTAGACAATTTCATTGAGTACTATTAAAGGTGTTTTGAAATTAAGATTTGTTGTGTTAGAGAATAAATTCAGCACACAAAAATAGAAAAAAAAACTGCAAAATAAGTTTGAAATAAATCTTTGTATTTTTAATTCTGATTTAAAGTATTAAAAATCATAGAATAATCGAATTTTGCGTAAAAAAGAATTCATAATTATTTTTTTATTATTGTATGTTTGATATCATGAATAAGCAATTAA
>BLXL01010623.1:0-39429 GCA_023170135.1 Acarapis woodi
AGTAAAGTTGCGACAAATATTTAATCAAATTTATTTTTTGTTAACTTTAATTTAAATAATTTGCTTTTATTTGAGAGTTCGAATCCACATTTTGATTTATTTCAATTTTAAATATTTTTTTGTGCAATATTGATTTTATATTTATTATAAAATCACCTATGTTTTAAAATTTTGAATTTAAAATTATCTATTCCTTTTTAAGGAGATTATCTTTCACCTTATTTGTCAGTTTAAAATTCGAAAAAAAAATCATTATTCAATTTTTTTGTTGCCTGAATATTCAAAATGAATATATAAAACATATAATATTCAAGATATAAATTTTGATTGAAACAGTATTGGGCTTTTAATTAAATTTTAAAATTTTAGCTTTGCAAAATGATTATTAATCCTTTATTACTTCATTACATAAAATATCTTGTAATTTTTACATAACAATAGGTAGGAGTAAAAAATCAATTTGTTCCAGATTCGGTTAAGTTAATAAACCAAAAAAAAAATTTAATCATGATTATAAATTACAAACTAGGTTCGATTCAATATGGAAAAAAAATTTGGGTGTTAATTACACTGAAACACAAAAAAAAATCAAAATACCTTTAAGAAATAAATATAAGAAATAAATATATCTTTTTCATAAAAGACATTTGTAGGTTTTAAAGGGTATCAAAATAAAAAAAAAATTTCAAATTATTCATGATTTTAATTAAGGATGAAAGTATATCAATCAAGAAATAAATTAAGATGATATAATTGAAATAATTTCATTCATAGACAATTGATTAATATAAAATTGATTTTGAATAAATGGTAAATCTAAACTCGATGAAATATTTATAATTTTTTTTTAATTTTCATTCCTGCATGATCTTTATTCTGAAAAGATAATTTAAGTGAGAATTTTATTGAACTTAAATCAATAAAAATTTGATTGAAAAAACTCCTATCAAAATATGAAACATAAATGTGTTTATGATTTTTACAAACTTTATAATTATTTTTATGAATAAAATTAAAAATTGCACAAAAAAATATTTAAAATTGAAATAAATCAAAATGTGGATTCGAACTCTCAAATAAAAGCAAATTATTTAAATTAAAGTTAACAAAAAATAAATTTGATTAAATATTTGTCGCAACTTTACTCTTTTAATCGAATTTGTGAAATAGCAAACAGAGAAAAAAATTTTGAAAACAAAAAAATATTTGCTTTGTTTTAAGCAAAATAAAGAAATTTTAGTTATAGAAAGTAAATTTCAACAGATAGTATCAATCTAACGCAAATGAAGGATAAAAATATGAAAATAAATGTTTTAATTTTAAAGCATACATGACTAGATGAATGACCAACAAAAATAGACAAATAAATACAAACGAAAGTATATGTGATAAGTAAACAATATTTGTTTTTATTGATTTTTTTGTAAACAAGTATTTAGTTCTGCTACTAGTATTTATTATCGGATTTGATTTGATTAGTTCTATATGTGCAAACAAATGCAAGTATAAAATCTTGGTCCTTGGCCAGATCTTGATTCATATTCAATCATTTCATCTTTCAACTCGTAAAAAATAAAAAATTTTACTAATTTTTGAAAAGTTTATCTCAGTAATAAAACTGTCTTAAATTTAATTTTTCTAAGTCTTTTTATATCATCTTAATTTAAATTAACGTCAATCTATTTTTCTTCTTCTCAAAGATTTAAACTAACTAAATTTTTAAAATGAAGATAACAATTTTTATTTTTGTTCTTTTGATCACTTTGTATACGATGGTCAGTGTGGATGCTATTCTTCTCAAAAAACATGTTGGTAAAGCTGCCGCTTTAGGCTTGGCTTCCGGACTCAAGCATAAAAAGTTTCGCTTTCTTGGTAAAGCCGTAGCTGCTAGTCTTTTAGCTAAAAGCTTACTTAAAAAGAAATCAATCAGTCGGTCACTATTTTCGCCAAAATCATCTTGTAATCGTCCCTGCAGACCTTCAAGACCAATTATTGGTAAAAAAGTAATAAAGAAAATAATTAAAAAAGTGGCTAAAAAAGCCATTCTCAAAAAGATCATCAAAAAAGGTTTATTAATAGGTTTAATTGGTAAAAAACTAGCACACAGAAGGACAATAACGAGATGTGATTAAATTAACGAAAAAACTGAATAGCAGAAAAATTTTAAATAAAAATGTCAATGCAATTTAAACTTGTCTATCATATCGATGAATAATGTTATGAAGTCATTTTTTGGCCATTTATGCCTCATTTTATTTTATCTTTTGTACAATTTTTTTCTTTTCTAAAATAAATTTGTAATAAAGCAAAAATTTGAATTTCACATTCAAATAAGATTATTCTAAATTAATTTGATTATTTTTCTAAAAATTTAATACCTTAATATATTTTAAGGTAAAAATATTTAATTTTGATTTTTTAATTGAATTGAATCAAATAATTACCGAAGTTTAGATACAAAAAAAACTAGAAAGATTTTAAGATTTTTCTGACAATATATTATTGTCAATGCACTGACCGATTAATTTTTCTCAACTTTAATTGTATTAATTATTCAAATACGAGTGAAGAAACCACCTGAAGGTGAAATACATTCGCCTGTGATATAAGATGCATCATCACTAACCAAAAATGAAACGATTCCTGCTACTTCGTCAACTTCGCCTGGTCTAGAAAATATTAAAGAGAACAAACAATGAAATGCTTCTATAAAATAATATAAACATTAAAATTTAATTTTAGCTTTCGATTTTAGTAAAATAAATACAAATTTACCTTTTTAATGGTGTGAAAGTTTTTATAAGTTCAGAATCTGCAAGCGCTTTGCTTAATTTAGTTTTAATAATGCCCGGAGCAACACAATTTACCCTTATCTTTTTTGGGGCTAATTCAACGGCCATCGCTCGACTTAAACCTTTAGAAATTGTAAAGAAAATTTTTCTTTTTAATTGATTAATTTTAATAAGAATCAGCAAAGAAAAGAAATTTGTTTCAGAGGTTGAATGCAATTTTTTGAAAAAAAATCCTTGAAAATATTATATTAAATAAATTTTATTTTATAAAGATAAATTCTTACCCAACAAAGCTGTCTTGCTAATCGAGTAACAACCAATCATAGGTATTGGTTGGTAGCCAGCTATTGACGATATGTAAACTATAGAACCACCCTTTCTAATTTGAAAAGACAATCTTTTAATCTATTTGGATACATTTCAACAGAATTAATTTCTCAAAAAAAAATTTTTAAACAACTCAAATAATAAAGGGGCTTTCAGATTTCTAAAAAAAATTAATCGAGTGCTACCACATAAAATTTTTCACACGTATCCATTTAACACTTGAATTTTATTCATCTGAAAAAAATACCTTACATCTTTGTCTAAATTATTATATTGTACTATTAAGACTTGCTGGAAATCATGAATAACCCTTATGATATTTCAATAATTTAGACTAAAGAATTCAATTGAATATTTTCGCAAAGTAAAATCACATATATCAAAAATTTGATCATTTTTCAACCATTTGTTAAGACCTTTTTAAACGAACAAAAGTATTAATATAATATACATCCTCACTTAACTGTTTGATAAAGTCTTTTTTTTTGTAAAAGCAAAAAAAATTTCTAAATTTTTAGAAACTGTATTTCTCATGAAATTAATTCAATGTAAAAACTTAGAAGCAGTTATCTTTCGGAACAAATTCGCTAAGGTTCTAGAATTTCAATTATACTCGTCAACTATTCTCAATCAATATTTTACATTAGTATCCGTTTATTATAATCATCTATTGAGTAAAATTTATAAATATTCTTGTATTGGCCCAGTTTAAAAGATATTCAAAAGTTTGAATGCTGAGGATCTAAGTTACAAGTAAACATTTTTGTTTTCTTTAATTTTGTTACATTTTAAAAAAAAAAGAGTCGCCAACAATAACAAAAAGTTTTTAAGATTTGAAAATCTGATTTTTAGGTATACTTTAGCACAAACGAGAGATTCTGAAAGGACTTTAAGAGCTTCTTGAGGTGTAAACTTACTTATTTAAATACGGTGCTACTTCTTTGGTAAGCTCAAAGGCCGCTTTCAAATTCACGTCAAAAATCTAAGAAGAAAAAAAAATTAGGCTGTTTTTCCCTGTTACCTGAAAGGACATTACGTCTCAAAAACATGAAGGTAAAATCATTTAAAAACAATTTTGTGTGAAAAGTTTAGAGTAGTAGAAGAGTACTTTGAGATTTATGTCGCTTATAAAGCATTCTGTAAAAAAATTCTCAAAATTTCAACAAATCACATTAAATATTATTGGATACAAAAATACCTAAAACATAATTTTACTTTCCAAAAATGATTCATATTGTAAGTCGTGAAAATTGATTATATAATCACAAAGATTCTTTACTGTCAACGAGTACATTGACAAAATAGCAATGACAAAAATGGCAAAACAACTCACCTTATCCCAAGCTTCTGAACTAGTCTAAAAAGAAAGATAAGAAAAATTATGTTAAGATATTTTAATGTACAACATTTTTCATTAGTTTGGTCTGTAAAAGAAAATTTGCATTATTTAAATTATCGAAATATATGAAACATAAACATAGTTCATTGAACAATCATAAATAGAACAATAATTTTATATACATTGAAATTAATTCAAATATCTGAGAATCTTGAAAACTTACACTTAACAATGGTCCCATCACTAGATCCAAAATGACAAAAAAAAAATTATAAATTATATATATTTCATAAGAATTAATTTTTACCTGGATTAGCGGCTGCGTTTGAAACTAAAATATCGATTCCATTTTTCTTTTCTAGAGTCTTTTCATTTCAAATAGTTTCAAGTGAAAATAAAATTTTTATTATTTTATGATTTATATTGTCATTTAATAATAACTATCTAATTTTGAATACACTTACGAATTGAACTAAATTCTTACGGTCCTTTTCTTTGCCAACGTGACAAATTACCCCATCAACATCAATGTTCAGTTTTTTCAATTCTTCAACTGTCTTATCAACATTTGATTGCTTACGGCTACAGATGACTACTGATGCTCCTTCAAGACCTAGATCATTGATGAGTAAAATTTAGTATCTGAAACAATTTTTTTCAAATTTTTGTGAATCGAATAATTTTTTTTATCACTGAATTATTCAAAATCAATTTGGCACAACTTACCTAGTCTTTTTGCTACAGCAAGGCCAATGCTAGATTGAAATTTTATGAGTAATTTATTATTTATGAAATGAATATAAAAACTTTACCCTTCAGTAGATCCGGTCACAATTGCCTTTTTTCCTTTCAAACGTTGTGTGAGATCAATAGATATGTCTCGAATGGATTGAAAATTAGAATCAAGTTTCTAGCAGAAATAAATTTAAAAATAAAATCTGAATTTTTAAATAACTATACTGAAAAAATTTATTTAATTAGCTTTAACATAAAAATCATTGTTTTAAATTTAAATTTGTTATCAATATTTTTTTTAAAAGATGTGAACTACAGCGAAACTTCATACTTGGTATCAGAAAATTTTAAATCTCAATTAAAATATAAAATTTTTCGAATTAATTTACACTTAAAATTCATGCTTATTTAAAATATAATAAATAAATATAATAAATATGATAGAAATATGTCGTTTGGTGTATATTTTATTTATTAAAATAAATATGATAAATATGATATGATGTCAAATATCTCTATTTAATTCAAAAAAAAAGGTGTTATCTATCAAGCGAAGGTTTATTTTCGAAACAAAACATGAAATTTAAAAATTATATTCAACCAAGAATCGAATTATCTGATTGAATAATTATTTTCATGCCAAAGTCAGTTAAGAGTTATTAATTTCTAAAATTAATAAACTTTAAGATCGAAAATTTTATATTAACTTGAAATTTTTTGAACTTACCTTATTTATTAATACATATTTGAGCAATTGAATTTTTAATTTGAACATTGTAGCAAATATTAAAAAATATTAAAACTATTATGAAAGATTAAAATTTAAATCATTTGGTTTCAACTTAGAAAATAATTTAAGATCAAAATAATAGTCTAGCGACATCTGTCATGATTTTGGTGTTTGTTTATATTTTTCTTTTTTTGAAATTCTTAGGTTACAACTTTTAATTAAAAATTAACTATGTCACTGGACATATACAAACGTCTTGATTATCTTAGTTTGATAAGTGAAAAAATTATTAGGCTAGATACATCCGATGAGGCTATACGTTTATCATCGTTTTATGGTCTGACTTCAAAGGAGATTTGTTTCAAGAATCAGATCAAATCGTTTAGATGGGATAAAATCAAGCTTAAAAGATGTCCCCAATGTCATGCAGCGATCAATTTTCACCCAAAGAAAATTTATTCGAATCGAATCATTGATAATTTAGAAAAAAAGAATGAAACAAAAAAGGAATTGAATAGAAATTTCAAAATTAAGAACAAACGTCTTTTTATTAAATGTAATCAATGTAATTATCGAAAATCATTTATTGTTAATTCGAAACACAAAACTACTTACGAGAAGATGTTTTTTAAAACTTAAAATCTTAGGATTTATGAGAATTGAAATTGTTGTTATAGTAAATTTGAGATATTAATTCATTTTCCTTTTTTTAGCAATAATATCGAAATCATGATAAAATTATTTGAATCAAATAGATATTTCTTAAATAAAAAAATATGATCAATTTATTCATTATTATTGTCTACAAGAGGTTTTGACTTAGTTTGTTCAAATAAGTGTAAATGATAAATTGTTTGACATTTTGATATAACGAAAATATTGATTTACATCAAAGACCTCTGAAAAGAGAAACTCTTTTTTTCGATTTTTCATCTTAATTAGTCAGATTCTTACGTTTAAGTGTGCAAAATTTTTAATATTTTTTTAGAATTCAACTAGTTGATTTTGAAAAAATAAAACATTAATTATTTGAACCGAAAAAGTTTATTTAATTTTGGATGAAAATTTTATGAGTTTTGAATGAGACAAATTTTATGCTTTGAAGAAACTAAATCATAAATTTATGGCTGATGATTTAGTGCACTATCAAAAAGTATAAATTGATTCAAAGGGAATTATTTCAAAAAGTCTTGATTTCTAAATGAACAAGGATAAATTTTGTTTATAACAGTCAAGAGGATTTATTTTGGTACAAAAAAAAATTGCATAGTTTCTAATTTGAACACTTTTTGATGATTTTAACGGTTGAAATATAAAGATACATACAAATTTAACGAGAACATGAAATAAGATGATTTTCTATTGAAATTATCTGATAAACTGATTCACACTTGCATTTCTTTATTCTCTCCTCGTGCTGGTTTCATCAAAAGAGTCTCTCCTTCATTAACATTATATTGAGAATACCCTCTAGTTGATTGAACTTCGGCAAATTTTTCAGTTCTTCTGAAAATTAAAAAAGAAAAAAAAGGTTCGATCAGTTATTGTAATTATATAGCAAATGAATTATTATCTGATTAAAATGAAATTTACATTTTCATTTCTTTCGTATAATGTTCTTCTCCTGATTTGCGTTGTCTAATTATACAATAGACACAAAAAGCTAGTATAATTAGAATTGGCAAAAGGATACCCAACACAAGCAGAGTTATCTCGCTGACCCACCAACCTTCACTTATACATTCAGCTTCTTCACCCCAGGACCACAAACCATCTTCTCTGCATTGCCTTATTTCATATCCTGATAAAAAAATAAAATATGTACGATTAGTTCTTGAAAACAAAATATTCTAAAGTTTTTTTAAGTCCATTTATTCATACCAGTAAGTCGGTAACCTTCATCACACGAGAATCGGACTAAAGTTCCTGGCCAATAACGATTTTCACTCTTTCTACCATGTTTAGGTTTCGGTAATGCGGGACAACGTTTAACAGATCGATTTACGTTCTGATTAATTTCGAGTGCCCAAGTTTGATGTTGTTTCGATATTCTAGCAAAACTTGGATCCATCGTCATCAAATAATCATATCTACATTCATTTGAATCCGAGCAAATACTATTCATCTCAACTTCTAAGTATCGTTTATCATCAGGTAATTTCGGCGGAAAATCCATTTCAGGTTCGAATCGAGGATCATCAAAATGAGCAAATGTGAATGAATTATGAAAAAATAATGATGAACCAATTCCTGGTACCTCAGCACCTTCTTTTACCCTCCATTTCATACCAAATTCGTGCAAGTCCCGCAAATTTGATTGATCATAAGTCATTGATGAATATGTATTACCAATTGGAGGCCTAAAATCGTTTCGCCTATCACCATCATAGAAACCTAATAAACCGCGTGTATTGTTCATATAAGTCCGTGGTAAATAAAAGTGTGCAGTCATATGACCTTTTAAATGATTTTAATTTAAAAAAAAAGATGATTTTATTATTAAATAAAAAATTTTTTGGTTTAGATTTTTTACCTTCAGTTGTCATTACTTCAATACCTGCACCAGAATCAAACATTGCTATGATATGTGACATATTTTGAATTCCTGCCGGCTGATATAAACTAACACCTCTAAAATGTTGTACACGCAATGAACTGTCCCAGAAGAAAATGTACTCATTATCGACAATAGTGTACATTTGATATCTCCATCTGGCTGCAGGTGGTCTTATTCGAAATTCAATTGTTGCAGATTGATTATCTTTTGCTGCTATGGCAGTTAATTGAGTAGCATTGATTACATGATCTATTCGTAATTTTCTCGGAACTTGTTCAAATCTTGCTTGTATGTCAAGTTTGTGCATTGCATTATCAGCATGTACAAGAACAAACTCACCTTTACCGTTAAATGTGTATGAATTATTATCAAAAGTGAGTAGATGAGGATCTCCGAATATGGAAGCAACACCTGGTGGTTTATATGATGAGCAATCTTGCGATGTTCTCCAATAGTTGTAAATTTGACATGAATCTGAATTGTCTTCTTCATTTTGCCATTTACAACAGAAATAGAATGGCATTACATCATGAACCCAATGGGAAAGAGATGGAATCATCATTCGCATTTTAAATGGATGTTTACCGTAAATGAATGCTCTGCTTGGTCTACCACCATACATTGTATCTGCCGTCTGTAAAAGTTCAATTTGATCATCATAACAACAAGTCTGACCAGAACCACCAATACTTGGTCTTGCGCTTCGTACGCAATGTTGTGCGCCTCTATGATATGAATCACATTTTCGATCAATAATATTGCATTCTAGATCAGGCGAGAAACGACCTCGATCAAGAAGTGCCTGCTCTTTGGTGCACGGACATTGAAATAATGTGATTGCAAACCTATCGCTTTTTTCTTCTTTATCATTCCATGCTTGACAAAAATAATCTTTCCATTGATTACCAGAACCGTAATAATATTCCCATTGTTTTTTAAAATACCAAGCAAGTGGCATTGGTCTCGACCACAATGTCGGTGAATTCTTGATACCGTCGCCTAATGCCGATGGATCAGTCAAATTAATAGCAATGAAACCAAATGTCAAATCAGTTAGTCCTGGATTCCACTTTTGCCTTTGCTCGTCAATATTAATTCGATATTCGCGCGTAGATAATTTAATATTTTCAGCAAGTGTTTCAATAAAAGTTAGCCTAGGATAAAGTGTAGATGATTCACGATAACCATAGAGTAATATTTTAATTGATGCATCTAAATTCCAAGATATTTTGAATGGATCCCATTTGATTAATAATTCATCAGGATCTTCCTCTCTATCTTTATCATTGATCACCTTGATCGTTTCATAAGCAACATCAGGTGGTTGAACGTAATATCTTCCTAGAAAAATGGTTTTATCATTTACAGTCAAAGACAGATCAATGTAACCATGATATTGAACGGGTGGAGAAATGCAGCTCGCATAATTTGGTGATCGATAGACAGCTGGAACTTTCCAATTGTCAAAGTTGCAAGTTATTATCATTTCAGGCTGAAGGCATGGACCTGTTACATTTACTAGAGTACCGCCTAACATGTGACCCCAACGCGGAAAAAATGTTAGAGGCATACGATCAGGCAAATCCGGATCTAATTCTTTGTCAATGCAAGCACCTGGCCACACTTCTTCGTCGATTTGAAAAAAATATCTTCCTTTCAAATTATTGCCAAAGCCTCCATCAGTCAGTGTGCTTATTCGTTGAAATTGAGAATAAGGCCGGAATTCAAACGTTCTAGTTGTGTTGCCAGCATTGAAACCAATCTATTTTCGGGTTAAATGCAATTAAAAAAAAAGTCATTTAGCTAACATTAGTCACTCACATAAGCGGGTGTGCCTTTCATTCCATCATAATTATCCAATGATGTGATCCAACTAATCTTTTCGTAATTGAACATCGCGTAAGTTCTTATTTCATCAGTTGCCAGAACCATTTGATAGGTGTTTGTCTGTAAAAATTTCATTTTTTTTATTTATTATTATTACAAAGAAAATATGGAAAACTTACTTTCATCTCTGTTTCGGGTCGTTTATTCACCTGTATACATAAAAAATAATTTTTTAAAATTTATCTTAGAAAAAAAAATTTGCTAAAAAAAATCATTTACAAATGTCATGTTACGCCAAGTGATGATAAGAGCGAATCTGGGATGAAAATCGGCTGCACCAATCATACCTTCTCTAAAATCCAAAATTAATTGATCTTTGAGCGTTTGATTTTTTTCAGTTGCCAAGTTAACCATTCTAAAGTAAACACCGGCTTCAGGTACATTAGTTGGAATTTCTTGTTGTGCAAACCATGTTGCAATCAATGATGGATCTTCTTCAGCTAGCGGATCATTAGGTTTCACAGGAAATTTAAGTGGATATGAATAACTAAGAAGACCTTTATTAAAGCCTAAATAACCATCTTTTTGAATATATACATAGGTGAATGCAAATCCAAAAAATGGTAAACGAAATGGTAGTGGTTGATCATGGATCGGTTTACTTTGAGTGATTGATGTAAAATCCGTCATATTATAATGATACATTAGTTTTTCACGTGCGACTAAAAGTTCTTCTGTAATTAAAGGCTCGTAACGATTGCCTGCAAACGAGGAACCATATAAAGATCCAATATTTGAACGAACATTGTTGAATGATCTACTACTAACTGTAAAAAAATTAGCAAGATATTCGATGAATATGATCGAAATCAAACAACTTACAATCTTGACCATGAACCAATTGATGATTATATAAAATGATGATAAATGTGAATATGAGTTTTATGCTCATGTGAAACATTTTACACAAATTTAAATTTTTGTATACTAAATTTAATTTAAAAAATAAAGTTTATCTATTTTTGTCAACCATAATTTAGAACAAGTCCCGTTTGGGCACATGCAGAAATTTTGTATTTCAATATCAGTTTTATTTTAAATTGATGTTCAAGAATTGAAAAAAATTAGAAATATTTTCATAATTCGATATGTACTTTCAGTGTGACAATTAGAAATTAAATAAGAATTACTGCATTCAAATTTATTACTTCCGATTTTGAATTGCATCTAAATTGAGTAAGAATTTTCTAAAGCCATTAACACACTTTGACTACTTTTTCTAGAAATATGTTTTTACGATAAGATATTTATGGAGATGAGCACGATTGATTTCGATAAAAATAGATAGTTTTTCATATTTTTGATTTGAAATTTCAAAAACTGTAATTTTAAATTTTGCCAAGTATCCCTGACTAATCGAATGTAGAGGCGATTAAATAAAAACTAAAGAAAAAATAAAAGAATTTACTTCGTTGTATGCTACAGGTAGATTGAGGTCTGTGAAGAGAGCTAATCTGAAGAATTTTTTTCTAAAAAACAGAAAATATTTCAATGAAGAAAAATTCTAATCTAAATATGTTCTCGTTTAAATTCAATTTGTTGTAGAAGTACTGTTTATTTGCTTTTAACACAATACCTTAGATAAGATGTTGAAAAAAATTTAATTACTTCTCATCAAACCTGCGAATCTTTGATGATTTTTACTCTTATCGTCGTGCTCAATCAGCTTAAATTTTTAATGGTTTATTTAGTTTTTTTCAGAAATAATTGAAAACATTGTTTTACTCACTTGTAATCACTCTCAAAGGCGTTGTTTGCGAAGTACACTCTACGAATTCATAAAAATTTCAGAATTTTTTTCAAAAAAAATTTAATTTATTTGTAAACAGAAAAACCTTTAAATATTTGTTTATTATCATGTATCTTTGAAAATGTATTGATATTGATTTTATTGGATTAGATTTTTTTATTTATAATAATAATATATAAATTTATTCATTGTTAAATTATTAATGTCTCATAATTTGGAAAATCTTTTATTTTTTTCTTTTTGCTAATATATTGACGAATTTATAAGAAAATTAAATTTTGCTACACATTTACTTTCATTGAATGGCAGAAAAAATGTAATTACGAATATTCGATTTTTACTATTACAGTGATTTTCATATTAGCATCATATGTTTTTGATTTTACGCGAAAACTTTTATGTCCAGAAATAATTAGAATGTATTCGAAGATTTTTTAGGTGAAATATAAAAAAAACTCTTATCTTTATTTTATTGACATTTAAGATGAGATTTGAATAATTTCAAGTAGAAATTCAACATATCATATTCAATTGAATTGTCATACCTGTTTTTATTATAATATTATTAATTGAAAATATTTAAAAAAATCTGGGTACACAAGTTAATATTTTATAATCTGAACTTTATTAGATATTCGTATTTAAGATTCCCATTTTTTAAATTTAGTGAAATTTCCTCTTTTCATCACTTCACTAGTTAGATACAATGTGCTCTAAATTATCCGAGGCATAAATTGTAAATACAGAAGAATAATATAAAATCATCGATAAGGTTACTTTTTTTACAAGTTTTTGCAAGATTTTCTAATGTTAGGTTTATATGAATTAAGATTATTAAAATAATTATATTAAAGTAAATGCACTTATTAGTTCATAAAAAAAGATTCTTTACATTATTACTATTACTTCATAAAGTTAATTAAATAAAAAATAAAATTAATTCTAAAAAAACTATCATATAAATTTTTTATATTTTTCTTAAATTGTGTAACAATTCAGCAAAAAATCTTGAAAAAATATTTTGCCGCTACACTATCATTATAAAATAAATAAATAAATATAAAATATAAATATAAAACTAATTGATAAATAATAATTAGCCTCAAAAATATGGAAATTCGGAGTTCAAATTATTTGTAATTACTACTTTTCACATAATTTATGAGAATTAAAAGTAATTTTTTTTTCTAATTCAACATTATATAGTAGTTACCCTATATAAATAGAAATTGATATATTGATACTGATAATGCCCATATGATATATAATATATGAATTATATGTAATAAAAAATTTACGTATAGCAAAAGTTCGGTATATAATATTATATTACTATTACTTTTATCGACTACTTGAATAAGTCATTCAATGTTCTTCCACCAAAAAAAAGATTGACAAATTTTTTAATATTTAACTACGATTATATATTATTTTGCAGGTAAACAATCGACTATAAATAAAATTACAGAATTTTTTTTGGCAGATTAAATTAAAATTAACTGAGATAAGTTTTGAAAATTAAACTGTAAAATTTGGTTTCATAGAAACTATATTTTTTTTACATAAATTTTTTTTTCTATTCGATAACTAATTAAAAAGACTAACCAGGACGCCGATTATTAAGCAATTTTTACATCACCACAATTATTTTTTGAAATGACATTTTCTCATTGCCAAAGTCATCCCATGTCAAATTTACTCTCGATCTATTTCTCTAATTTTTTTTGCACCGGTAGAAACATTTTTAAAATAATAAAATTTAATGAAATCAAATTTTATTTCGTAAATTTTTTTTCAGATCAACTAATAAATATATATGCAAAGACATATTAGTAATGAATTCAAAACTGACTAATTTGCCTTCGTCTGTGCTTTATTTTCAAAATAACACAAAAGTACGAGCTAGATTAGTTTACTTTGTTTTTTTTTTTATAATTTAGAAGAAATAAAGTTTGAATTGAAAATAAAATGCTCATCAATCAATTTTATTAAAATAATTGTTTGATAAAGTTGATTAAAGCGTCAAAATTTTCAGTTGGAATAGCACAGTTCGAATCAAACAATTCACAGCTTCCACCAGCAACACCAAGTTGTCGAGCTTCCAAATAATTACGTTTTAAGCGCTTTTCTAGCATTGGCATACTAAAATAGATAAAAAGTGAGATTGAAAAAATTAAATGATCATTATTAATGCAATTACTAATCTAAAATTTCAATCGATAATTTTGTCAATTAAGATTGATAGTTTGAGTACTGTCAATTAGAATTTTATTATTAATATCGATAAAATTGATGCAATTGCACAATACTTACTTAAATAAATTATTTAAAAATTTTATAAGTTTGTTTTTATGTTGTGCAGGTTCTTTTAAAGATCGAAATTTTGCTTTACCTAAACTGCATAAAAATTTTTGACCGCAATTTTCAAATCTTAATTCAGCTACACGCTTGAATGTTGAGCTGAGATGTGTTGACCATCGTCTTATTGCCATGTGCCATCTATAAATGAAATCTTTAAATTGGTAAATACGGTCTCGTAAGTTATTAGAAATACCACGCGCTTGGACAGCAGGTACTAAAACATAATTAGTTATTGCACCTATTAGATTTAAAATATAAGAATTATTTATTTTTCAAATCGTTTAAATTTTAGATTATTACTTACTTATGGCATTACATTCTTTATTTGTCAAATCATTCATTATGATCTGATACATATTTGAAACATAATTTCGTAAAAATTTTGAATCAATAATTTGCTTATAAAAATTATTTATTCGAATTTTCGCTAAATATACATATGGAATAATAGCTTTGCTACTGAAATTACTGGAATATTGAAAAATGTAATGTATCCGCAGTATAATCGAAGATAAAAAAGTCCGATTTTTTCCAGGAATTTCCAACTTCATTGTGTGATTATAGGTAGCATGTGTATTTGTAATATTAATTTTGGAATCATTTTGATTATTTCCTGATATTGTAATATTTTCTTTGAGACCTAATGTTTTGTTTTGTCCAGATAAAATATATGAAGATTTTGGAGTTACATCTGATTTTTTCATTGACAAGTCTATTAATTTATTTTTAATTAATTCCTTGTGTTCTTTGGTATCGTTTATTTTCTGATTATTTGAATTCAGTAATTTTTTATCTGATTCAATCATAAAATTTTTACCACCTAAGACTGTTGTTAAAGGTGTGATTGATAAATTCATTTTTTTGTTTTTAATTTTTTCTTTGAAATTAGTTGATGAATTTCGTAAAATAGTAACTGGTGAAGTTTCTTGAATTTTTTTGGCAATTATTTTCACATTTGAATTAATGGATGATAAGTTTGTATCACATTTAGACAATTTAAAAATGCACAAGCAAAAAACTAAATTTAATAGAATTATTTTCAAGTTCATTTTGAGTTTAAAAATTTTATAGTTTTTTAGATTATTAATAAATGGAAATTTTGAATAGAAGAAAATTAGCTTTCATCGATCCAAACTTAAAATTTTTAAAGACATACTTTTAAAAAAAATTAGTATCAAAATTAATCAAATTTATCGAAAAATTTCTAGGAATACATGCTGAGCTTTCCTAACCCTTTAAAAATTACAAGCTTGCACGTATATTTTTTCGCTTGAATGTATCATTTGAAAAATAAGAAACCATTTGTGGCTTTCATAATTAAAGATTTTGATATTCTTCAAATTTTTCTAGAAAAATCATTTTTTTAGAAAGGATTTTGGTTGGAAAATTTTAAACATGATTCAATAGTTCAACCTAATAATTTATGGAATCTTGAACTTAAAGCTCTAAAGTCAAACCTCCTTCACTATCTTATCTATATGAATATGCATAATTTCAAAATATCTGTCTAGTTAAACAGTAACTATTAGCAAATCTCTTTTGAATACCGTACTTTTATAAACGTGAGCAAAAATTAAAAATAAAACACCATAAATCTGTATTGAAAATTTTTGCTAACTTATGACAAGGAAACCCTTTTTGCTTTTGAAAAAGACTTCCTATTGAGATAACAAAAAAATCAATTTCGCTGCTAGTGGCTGTCTTTAAATTATTTACGTTAGTTTTCTCTAAAAAAATCTAAATGTTAAAATTAGAATATTTTAAATTATACAAAAGAAATGTTTCACCTTGAAAATGCTTTCTTACAACTCAGCATGATAATCTTATTTTTGACTTATGTGAGTTAGATTTCTTAATTTTTTTTAAAATTTTAGGCAAATCCTTTCTCTTATTTGACTAAGTAGCTCTAAAAATAATTTAAGATTTCGATTTATGAAGTTTCAGTTTTCATTTGACCATACTCATATTAACTTGTTACGTTTTATTTTTTTATTTATTTCTAAACTTTTTCGGTGTTTTCAATAATTTTTTCCATAAAAAATAAGATCCAAATTCTTTATCAAAAGTGTATTTAATGATAATCAAAAAGTATTAGCTTGAAAAAAATGAAATTCGTTGTTTTTTTATTGATCACATTTTCAATAAGCATTGCTTTAGGTAAAGAACAGGAAAGTTTATCCTTTCTCGATCAACTTAATTCATCGCCTGTGTTGCGTAAGTATTTGGTGAGAATTTTGAAAATTTTTATCATTGTTTTTTAATTATTTCATTGCGACAATAAATTTAAACTCGAAATTTTTTTTTTTTATGTTTCGTCACCCCTATGATAAAATTTATAAATTTGGGCGATTCTTGTTAAATTCTTAAATCTATCATCAATGATAAACAAAATAATTAATTGAATTATTTTTTTCTTTTAGCTACGATGATCGAGTATGTAGTTGTACCTGCAGTTGAATCGCATGGATCTTATTATTTAGGGAACAGACCTAAAGAATTTTTAAACATCATTTCTAGATGGCAGACTACTATACAAAATTGGGCCTCAAATTTAAGTTCACTGTTTCATGAAATAACTAAGATAAAATTCGATTCATGTACTCGTAAAATGTTGTGTAGTTTAGGCAAAGCTAAATTTCAATCACTAAAAGAAGAGAAAAAATCTGGTGGAAGCAAGGTAATCGATGTTTTGAATTCATTTTTCCGGTATGTTTTATAATAAACATTTTTTTGTCAATATATAATTTTTTTTTACAACATAATACATATGAATATTTTCTTTTTGAATCTACAGTTTACCTTCAATTGAACAAAAACTTAATTTCACTTACCTTGAGGCGAGAGAATTTGGTGTTGCCGGCGGTGATTGTGAAGCATTTCCACTTTCATCAAATTGTCCTATTCCAACTATAAACTTTGATCAAATTTTCTTTATTTTGAAGCAATTATTTTAAAGAAATCTTTCACTGATCTCTAGTCTCAAGAGTTCAATCAAAACAATCGAAGGCCCACTAATCAAACACTTTGTATCTTGAAATTTTTTAATTGATTTTAAATTGAAAGCAGATTACAGGTAAATTTTAAATTAACGCTAAAATAAAAGGATTTATTCAAAGTACAAAAAATAGCTAAAAAATGAATTTTGGATGAGAAATTATGCTTTATCAAAAAATTTTATCATTGGTTTTCCGAAAACTCAAGAAAAAAATTATTATCATAAATGGATTAAATTTATTTATTTCTTTTTACATCGCATATGTTTAACAGATAATTAAAAAACATGAAAAAAATCAATATAACCTTTTTTATTTAAAAAATATCTTTCAATAAACTTATCAATTTATATTTTCAAATTACCTTTTATTGAAATAATATCGATTCCTAAAGGTAGTTTTATTTATTTTTTTATTTATTACTTTTACAGTTTATATTGTATAATATTTTTCCTATATGTTATTTTTTACATTTGAATCAAATAGATGCATACAAAGCTTTCAAAATATATAATTTGGCATTTTTGATCTGCCTATGATCTTTTCATTATTTTTTTACTGTGCCAAAAAATATCATTCTTTAGTAAATAAAAAATTTGGCGTTGCAAGAAAAAAATTGAAATACGATTTGAAAATTTTCCATTAGTCATTATTTTGATCAAAGTTTGTGTTTGAAATCTGAAATCATTAATTTGAAATTTTTGATTTTTTTTAGATTGCCCACAAATTTCAAATTTTATAACTTAATTTATTAATTTATATATCAGGTAAATGTTTTTAACTTGAAAATTAAATTTTAAAAAAATTTTGAAAATTTAGAAATAATAATTTTGCTAGAATGTTCAGTCAAATGAATTTTGAATAATTATTCACAAATTTATTTTGCAAATAAGTTTTTCATTTATAAATGGTTGAAAAATATTCAAAATTCAAAATTTTTCTTTTAAAATCTTGATGTTAGAATATTTGTTCAAATGTAATAAAAAATTTTATAATTAAATTTTATCAATTTCATAAGTTTAAAAAAAATCTCGTAAAATTATCGTAAAAAGAAACAATAGTAAAATCAAAGCCTGGAAAACAGTCGTATAGAATCAAATGTAAACCATGAGAAAACGAAAATTTGATAAAGAGATGAACTCATCATTTTTATGTTAAAAAAACAAGACAGCAGTAATTGTATTAAAAAAACAAAAAAATTAAAAAAAAAACTTGAAACATTAAAAACTCAAAATCCTATAATCACGTTCCTTCTCGCATTTCGGAAAAGTCTATGCATTATAACCTTTGACTCATAAATTTTTATGTAAGAATAGTTTGTAAAAGATTTGACTTTGTAAAATTTTTAATAAACAGAGAAGATTTTTACCAAATCCCTGTAAAAATAAGATTTCGAAATCTAATGGGCATTAAATGAACTTTTGAGACTATGATTTTTATCCATTTTAGGAACTTTTAAATTAAATTTTTTAAAAATATTTATAATTGTTTTGAACACATTAATTTAAAATCTTCAATAGTTTGTTAGAGAAAGTATATAGTTTATAACGGAAGTTTGTAACTTCGTAATGTTTTTAAAAATTAAAATCTTTAGTGTCATTATAATGTAATTTATAGTTTGCTGTTGAACTGGATACTCATAAAAGCATTTCTAAATTCAATTGAAATTTGAATTCTAAGTGAATTATTTGGTAGAACAAAACTCAGAACCATTTATAAAAATAAGCTTTTGAAAGCCTATTTTAAACTGAAATATTGTCGAATAGGAAATAATTTAGTGTCAAACACCTCTGAACAAAGCGTAAGGTACCATTGCAAATTTAAAATATATAGTAAATGGAATTTGAACAGTGTCATATTATATTTTCAAATTTTTTCATAGGAAATATTAGATTCTACCTAAAATACATTTTAAAGTTCATCAAATTTACGTTATTACTTCTTTACTTCAATTTTATACTCACTAACGGATAAAATATGTTTCCATTTAAAAAAAAAAAAACGTTTTTTCATCATTTAATGATTCTAAAAATTCTAGATCGACTGTATTTGATCTAACAAAAAGTTTAATTAAATTTATACATTAAATTTGATAAAATTATTAAACCAAAAAAAAAAAAATTAATGAAAATTTTGTCTACCAGTTTTCATGTCATTTTGATGCAATGGTATCAACGTTACCATGTTGTTAAAATTTTATGAACTTGGGTGATAGTTAAATTTACAAAAATAATTTAAAATTGTTATATTCTACAAATTTATAGATTTATAAAAAAAAATGTAGTTCTTAAAGATAAGCGAATTTTTCTTAAATTTGAAAATTGTATTCTATTTATCTGAGGATATATTTTTTCAAAGTTTAAATTCGATATAATTAATACTATTAAATGTTATAAAAATTATTGCATTTATAGTCTTTTTAAATATAAAAATCATGAATTCAAAAATGTCAAAGATAAATATAAAAAGTTTTGTTCTTTTTTATTAAAATATAATTTTTGAAAATAGTAAATTAAGATCTAAGTATATCGAAAATTACCCAGCAATTAGCTAAAAATGAATCAGGATAATAGTTTGTTAGAGAATCATGACAAAATATTTTGTCGCTAATTGACCTGTTATTTTTGAATCTTTCGTGACTGGCAAATAATCTTTTTCAATGTTAAAAAATTATTTTTAATAAATTAATCAAAATAGAATGATATGATTTAAGAGATCCAATTTATGTAAAAAAAAAAATCTTTAAAAATTGATTAGAACGAATAACAAGTTTGTAATTATATTCAAAAAACCTTAGCGTTACAAGGAATTAGAAAATTTTTTTATCTGTGAACTTAAGATGTTCTCATTAAAATTTCAATTTTATGCCTATTAAATAGATTTATTTAATGAATTATGTAATACAAAAAAAATGAAATTTGAAAATAAAATCCGAAAAATGTTTTTTTTTTTAAATAAAAAAATTATCTCCAAAAATTATATTACGAAAAAATAGAATAAATGAATAAAATTTGTTAGATTTTTAGAAAATTGTTAAAATTACGGAGACAATAGTTTTCTTAATTTCGATATTAAACGATTAACTGTTGAGAAAACAAGAAAAATGAATATGCGAATTAAATGAATTATTTTGCTTTTTTTTTTGCATTTTATGAAGACAAAAATATATTAGAAAAAAAATAATTTTTATTTAAAAATAATATTTGATCAATAATTAAAACGTAGTCTTACCTAGTAAATTGGCTTTACTTGAATATTAGCAGTCTTTTCAGTTGGTATAATGATTGTATTGTGGCATATCTACATTGTAAATTAAACAAAAATTTTTTACATGCGAAACATGGTTTGCTGGTTAATAATGTTAAATAATTTATAAATAAAGCCTTATAATTTAGATAATAATTTAATTGTTTAGAACATATTGAAAATATTTTCATTTCAAAATATAAATATATTTATTGATAAATAGATGCAATTATACTTATAAGATGCTAAAATTTAATTTTCTGAATTCAGGTTACGCTTAAGCGTTTTTAATATTGAAAATTCGATCAGATGAATTTTATTCGATTATTTTATAAAATTTACAAGTGATTTCATAATTTTAAAGGCAATTTAAGAATGCAGCATCTTAAGTATCAAATTATATTTAAAAACATGTTGAAAATTAGATATAAACAATTTTCAAAAAACGAAAATAATTTACTTATTCGACTTTTTGTTATTAATGCACGTGCGATTTATGTAGAAACCTATAAAGTCGTTATTTAACATTGTGAATTAGGTTTACCAAATTTAGAGTGAATTTTCATTAGAAAATAGTAATCTTATAAATGTTTTTCAAAAAGAGAGGAGGTGCTTAGTTTTATGAAAACAAAAAATTTTTTAGTAAAAAAAATTAACTAAAATGTTCTAGTAATTGACTTAAGATCCTCCCACAACTAAAAAGTAAAATAGACAAATACTTTCAAAGTCTGAAAATAGTATATTTTGAATAAGAGTAATAAATGTTGCATTAGCATCCTTTTTTTCGCCTTGTAAATATAAACTGGCTTCAAGTGAGTTAGCAAAAATTAGTAATTTTATAAGTCTATTAAGCTTGCCTTTTCAAATAGATATTGTAAAGTAACAAATTTGATAAAGGCGTTTCCTCTTACTTATACACCATCCAAATTTATTTTTAAATGGCCAAAAGTACTTTGGAAGCACTTCCCTACTGCTAATATTATGGATCAAGAGACCAAATATTTGAAAAATTAAAACAGACGTAAAAGATGTGCATTGAGTATTTTTGTTCATTAAATAATTTTTTATTTGGTGTATAGAAGAGTATAATTTGGGAGAATTGGGAGTACGATGTAGTGCATACATTAGCATTGCAAAAGGATAAAAATTTTGAAAAAAAAAATTGAAAAGATCCACCTGATTTGTGCTAGAAGCCACTTTTTTCTAGGCTACTATTTGCACATCTATTCCTTTTTTTTTTATCTGCAAACTTTAGCTAATTTTCGATTTGTCTGCCTCAGAGAGAGAAAATTTTTAATTTTGAATTTTAATTTCACTTAGCAGTCACTCGATCTGCTTCAATTTTATTTTGTTTAGTACTAATGAATATTTAAATAATAATAAAATTATTCAAATGCGAAATCGCTATTCGAATTAGTTTTTTCTTCTAATCAGTGGTTCTTTTTTTAAATTTAACGCTTTATTTAATATATAGGTAATATAGGCAATTAAATTAAATTTTTTTTTTGAATTTATTTTAACCTATAATACGCGTTGTTTGTTTCGTGTGTAGCGTACATTAAACTTTATCTAAAATGCAGCCGCATCAAGTGCAATTGTCTAATCATTTAAATTCATCTTTATCGACTAATTTGCTCATCTCAGCTTCCGCATCATTTTCGCCCCTTGACCGTCAATCGTCACCTCTTAGCACATTCAATACATCTATTCTACATCCGATTGTTCATCATCCAAACTCGCATCTCCTCCATTCAAATCAACTCACTCATTCTTCAATTAATACACACTCATTACCTCTATCACAAAGTGTTTTACAAAGTGCGCAATTGTTTCGAAATAACTATGACAATTTGCTTTATGTAAACAGCCAACTTCCCTCGTCTAATAATAGTCTACCAAATATACCAAATTCACTCAATTTCAATACCATTAATCAGCTCAGTCAACTTAGTCATCATTTAAATCAAATTCCCATTGCGGCTGCTGCGGTTGCTAGCCTACATAATTCAGTTACAAATGATAATACGAGTGATGATCTTAGTGTATGTTCGAATTTGTCAGGTAGTCTTAAGAGTGAAGATACAACGCTTAATAATAGTAATTGTGCTTTAAATGCGCTTAAATTAAGTAATTCTTTAAAAAATAATTCCTCAATTAATCAATTACGCTCTACATCGAATAGTACTCCGAACGCGGTCAATGAGCTTAAGTTTAGTGTCAATTCTATTCTAAATGCTAGCAATTATAATAATCAATCACGCAATGATGGTGAGTTACTTTTTGAAAAAAATTTTCATTTTTGATTTTTTGAGCTCATTAGAAATTTGTTTTGATGCAATGCTTTCCAAAATTTTTTCTTTGTGAGAATTTGTTTCAATTATTTTTTCTTTAATAATGCTATAAATTATTTTCTCAATAAAATCGAAGTTTCACAAAGGAAAACTTTTATAAATTAATATTTTAATATTTTTTTTCAACATAAATTTTTAAAATTCATTGAAATTTTTGCAAAACGAAAATTCGAATATAAATTTTTTTTTCCTATTGATGTTAAAAAATCGAATATTTATCACCAAAAGTTTTAAAGCAGCCAGGTGTAGTAAGATTTGATTGATTGGCCTGTAAATTGAATAATATTTCAAAGAGTTTTTGAGCCTACTTTATTATTAGTCAAAATATTGAACTTATTTAAGGATAGTAAAAGCTATTTGAAACTACTCTAAAAATTGAATGAGATTATTTGCGAATTTCTTTAAATAAAAAACTATTCAAGATTTTTTAAATTCTATTTTTTATTTTATGCTATTTTGTTTTATTATTTTTTTTCATGTTTTTCAATTGGTGAATCGTGATTCTTGAATTTGCATAAAAATTTTTTTATGGTTACTTTTTGAAAATTTGAATTCACTTATGACTTTTTAATCAATTAAGACGCTTGTCTTCTTTAGAAATTTCAAATTTTCAAATCTTCCTTCGCGACAGGCCACTCAAAGAGTACTTTTGAAGACAAAATTCTTGTTAAAGAACTATTTTCAAGTAGCCCAAAAAATTTGTTGTTTTTATGTAGCACCTTTGATTGACCACTTATCAATTTGACCAAAACATGCCCGAACACGCTGTGAACATTATGTTTTTTGAAGATATAGTGCTTATTATTAAAAGTTATGGCCCAACAGAAAATATTTTTTTTCAATAATTCGGAAATTATTTATAATTCACTGAATTCATATGATGGACAATCGACTTAATCTTCTAATATCATATTGGTTAGTGTTTTTCTTAAACTGCTATAAAATCACTAAAATTTAGTAATTAAAAAAGAAACATTTATTTGTTTAACGAATTTTTTTTTTAAATGATGAAATGTGGCTATTAGGTAATATCTTGAAAATTTTTTGAAATTCTTGAGTTTCTTAAAACGGTACAAACATTAACAAAATATTAATTTGAAATTCACCAAGTTTTCTACGAACAATTCAGTTTTGTTTGAATGTATCGTAAAATTTTTATTATATTTTGTTATTACTATTGAAAAAAAAACCGCAGATCCACTTAAAGCTACCTAAATTAGTCAATTTTCTACATATGTTTTTTTTCTATGCTTTATTTAATAAAATTGTTTATCAAACACTTAAGTTTGGTTGTTACATTGACACATATTTGTTTATATGAACAAACGAGATAATTTTAACAAATTTCAATGGAATTCTTAACACAATCGTCAAGTTGTTTATAATCTCTCTTAATTTCATCTGTTTGTCTAACTCTATAAGCACACCTAATTGTCTAAGAAAAAATTTTAAAAATTTAGTTCAGAGCGATGGATAACAAAAAAATTTGCACCAAAAACTATTTAAGTTCAAAAGAATATGTATATATTCTTTTTACCAAGGTACATAATTATCAATTAAAATTTGTTCACTGATTGGGCTTTTTCTTGAAAATTTATAGGTAAATATTTGAAGATTAAAAGACTATCAAATTCAAACTGAACATTTTTAGCCTATTATTATTAGTTGTTATTAGTTAATAAACTTAAGAACGTCAATAAGTTCACAATGATTCAAGAAATTTTAGAATTAAAATTTGTCACATATAATATGAAAATAAAATTCTCAATGTTCTAGTCTATAAAAACTAAATATACGAAAAAAATCAATTTACTATTTTTCCTTTTGACTCATTATATTATATGTTTTGAATTTTATAGGGCAAACTTGAAAATGAAACAAAATTTAATTAACTTAAATGAAAGATAAAAAAGATCGGGAATCAAATAATGTTCAATTTATATGATATCTGTGTATGATTTGAACAAGCGAACTAAATAGTCGCAAATTTGTAAATGTAGTATTTATACATTTTCACTCAATTAAACATCACTGTACATCAATTTTTATGAGCACGATCTTTTTCTTCAACAATTAATTAACGAAACGAAAAATTTTCTGATCGAAAGTCCTATATATACTAAAATATGAGCATTCAGATCGACTACATTTGTAAATGGATTTTTTTTGAAGAGGGAAAAGTGTGAAGCAAAATGCGCTACATGACATTTTTATTGTTCATCTACGATTTGTCTTATTTCATTTTACTATTAGTCTTGTGCTCTCTTACAAGCACTTTTTTGCAGCAACACAGCTTGTGATCAAACTTTGTACCTATAGGTACCAAATATATTTTGTAGTTGCATGTGAATAAAAAGAGTGACAATTTTAATTGCCATTTAATTGCGTTTAATTGATTTTGGCCTCACGCATTTATATTTATTTTATGTATTCATTCGCTTATTAAAAATTATTAAATAAATAAATAAAAAAACTCAATGTTTAAGAAGACAAGTTTTGTTCAAATTTTCTTGTGACAAATTGGACAATAGATTCGAATGTTATTTCCTATATTATATTTCGTATTCAAGAAACCTACTGTTCAAATTTTCTTTTTCAAATTATTTAGATTATACGACAGTAAGGTGTGTGAACAAAAGTACCTTCAATTCTTTTAATTGCCAAAAGTCTCATTTTAATTTTTAAAAAAGTTCACTGTTTTTTAAGTGATAAGCTGTACGCTTTTACTTAAATCAAATTAAAATCATACCTTAATGACATATTAATTTATTATGTTTCTGTGGTTAATCGAGAAAATAATAGCAGTCTTCCAGTATATTAAAATACTCGACACTGAAGACCTTTAATATGGATTTTTCCCCTTCGATAAGAGACTGTGGTTTCGAACACGCTGCAGTGTGACAAGTAATTAATTTATTCATGTTTTTAAATGTTCAAGTATGTGCTTAAAGTAGACTTTTGTATTCAACATGATTTGACAATTTACCTGTTGTCAAATTCTTGTTTTTAATAAATCGGACAAATTTCATTCAAATAAAATGCTACACAATACGATTGTTTGCTCTTTTTGGTGTTGTCAAAAAAAAGGTGTTCAATTTACAAGTCCCACATATCAAAAATGTTTTTAAAATATTTTTCAATTTAAAAAAAAAGCATTCGGTGTGATGCTTTTGTCAAAAAAATTCGCATATTTTAATTTTCATTACAAGCCACACAATACTTGTAGTTTTGTGTTCAATCTAACATACAATAATTGCTTAAATGCTTTTGATTTTTCGTTCTTTTATTTTCTTTTTAATCCAATTATTTTCTTAAACAATTTTTAATGTATGTTTTAAACGTATGATACACTGATTAATAATCAGTGATTATTGGTAGGCAATTCATCATTTTAAAATTTCTTGACTAAAGTTTTATGAAATTCTTTTATTGAGTCAAATCTCAACGATTTTCAATATCAACCATTCTTATGAGAAAGAATAAGTAAATTTTTTTGAAAAAAAATAAGCAGTTAGATTTTTTTTTATTAAAAAAGATTGGGAGTTTTATTCAAATCCTCGTCAACTAAAAATAGAGATCATTGATTGGCTTTAAAACCTAAAACGATTGACACTTTTGATTAAATTTGAAAAATCAGAAATTTAGTGCGAAAAAATTCCTTTCAAATTAAATTTGAATATTTTAAATCACCATTCAAAATTTTATCAGAATTTTTTTTTTTGTAAACATTGTGAATTTTTCATCTATAGAGAAATTTCAAAATTTTTTCTATTTATTCAAATAATTCAGGCTAATCAAAATTCAAAAAATCATAATTTGTCTTAGAAATCAATTCGGTTTATATATAAATTCTGAAGAATATCGAAAACAAAAGATTACGCTTGAAATTTAAATTCATAAATTTAAAATTATTTTTTTTATTACTGATTTAATTATTCGCTAATTTTTGATGAATTTTTCGGTGATAGTGACTTACTCTAAATGGTTTTTTTGTGCAGATAATGAAAAATTTTCGAGATATTTGCAAGCTAAAAGATTTTTATTTCAATATTTAAAATTAATTATTTTTGGTATTCATTTGCATTTTTTTTAAGTTAGAACATGCTAATTATTTTGTAATTAATTTTTTATTAAACCATTTATGAGGCCGTATAGGGTGATATTTTGTATTGAATCGTTTAATAATATCTTAAATGATACTAATGATTTGGATAACCATTAATTAGGTTCATTCATGCTTTATAAATTGATAAAATAAATTTGTTTGTCATTCTAATATTAGTTTTTATAGATTTTTTAAATTAATATATTCTTCGATCTTATGATTGAATGTAATCATAGACTTCTAAAATAGAGCCAAGTGAGTTCGAATTCATTTAGAACGATCCTTAAATCGCCTTCAAAATTATCGATAGATAAAGTTAATATTAATCTATATTATTTATCTATATACCAATATAGTTTTACAGTGTTTTACCTAAAAATAATCTTAAATTAGACATTAATTTTATTTAAGTTAAAATGTGACCAGTTTATATTAGAAGAAGTAGTGTATAGATTTGACATCCGATCGCTCTGCCTACGAGATACTTAATAATGAAGATAAATTGATCTTCTCTTATTTTCAGCTCTAGAAATTATATATTGTACAAGTTCAGTGGTGGGGAGCTCTCTTAATTGATTCATATATTCAGAACAATAAAATTGATTTAGATTGATGTAAGAAAATTCATTGGTTCTATTTTCAAAGCAAGCTTTAATAAATTAGTGTGATGAAATTTTCTTTGATACTTATTATGTTACATGCTATTTATATGTATACTCAGATTTTTCGTTCATAAAAAATATATTAAAATAAAAATTTTGGGAAAAATCATTACTCAATGACTGGCCTAACTTTTGAAAACCATCAGCACTGAACTGATATAAACTCGTTGAATCGATTAAAATTAAATTTACAAAGTATTCGAATCATATAATTTGATTTTCATTGAAAAAAACCTCAAATCTCTTAATCGGATTTATAGTTTGCGTTTAATGAAGGGAAGTCGCACACTAACTTGTGTGCACTTACAATTTGTATACTTATTTCCGCTTAGTCGGTCAGATTAACTTGTCTATACGTCGTATTCAATCAAAAAAATATATTCATCTATATTATATTTTAGATTTATCTCCGACTATTAAACAAAAATGAGTTAAAAGCACTGAAAGACAAAATTTATTTTTCTATAAAGTTACTAAATTTTTATTCTCGTTTTTTTTAGTGAAAATATTTCTATCTAACTAAAATTAATGATTTAAAAATATTATTTAATTGATTGCTTATCAATTAATTAACTAAAATTTCTGTAATTTTTAGATTAAATACGAAATGTCTGAAATCTAATCACGTATTTTTTTTAACTGAAAATGTTTTTGATATTTGAAAATATTTTAGATATTGATTGTGTTTTCGGATGATGTAGTGAAATTGATTTTCAACTTTTTTTCTTTTTTCAAGTTTATTTGAATAAGTCATAAACATAAATAATAAATTATACATAAGATTAAAGCGAAATATTTCTCAACCGAATCAATTGACTTTTTACTCATAAAAATTCGAGAAAAATTCGAAAAAATCTGAGCTTATAAAAAGTTCGTCTAGATCTTTTTAAATTTTTTAAAAAAATTTTTACTAATTCCTATAAAATATTTTTTTAGCCATCATAATAAATTTCATACACGCTACTATAAAATTTTTTATTTCATGGTAAAAGGTTATCGAAAGTAAAATGTTGAAAAGATCATTTTTTAGATACGTTTATATTGATGCTTTGATATTTATATAAAAAAATTTTTTATTGAGAAAAATTTTCGTTTATATGTATATTGCCTAATAAAAAAACTGATGAATTTATATATATTCAAATCTACTGAATTTACAGAAGGATTACTTAATATGTTTTAGAGTCATATGAATTTAAAGAATCTTTCGAATTATAAGAAAATTCCCTCATCTGAATAACGTTTTTTCATAAAAAAAATTAAAAATCTCATTAGTCATTTATTTACTATGGTCTACGAGTACCGTAAATAAGACGTTTCTTCACCTTTTTTTTTTAATAATCACAACATTTAAAAAATTTTTCATAATGCGATTCAAAAAGGCTTGTGTAAAATTTTTTTTCATGTAATTCATTTGAAGTGTTTATTTTAAAATAACTTTTGAACGCATTGTTTGGGCAATTTTCATAATTTTGTTTAATAGAATTATGATGATGAAAAAAATATTTGAATTTTTGTGATTTAGAACTTTTGTTTATAATTCAAAATATTTGAAAATTTTAGACTTTAAATTAGAGTTTTTATTTAAGTCAATAAAAGAATCTCGATTTATATTTTGAAATTAAATTTTTGAAGCAGTCACAAAGGGTTAAATTTATGGAAATAATTATTTCGAATTTCGATATAATCAAACTTGTATTACACAATGTGTTACATAACTTTTTCATCTATACTATATTGAGATCAAATTTTTTTTAGAAGTTTCGAAAATTTGCAATAAAATTACGCATTATGTTTGGTATACACTGTATATTTATAGAGCTGAAACTCTTCAAATCTATATTTTTTAGAATACAATATGTAACCTCTGTAAAATATAACAATTCATTAAAGCCAAAATTATTTGAATTAAACTAATTAAGCAACACACAGCAAATTAATGGGTATAAATGCCTATTCTTATTATTTGATTCTTTAGACTGTAAAATAGTTTACTTTAAAAGTAATTCGCGGTTGCTAATTCTAGAAAAATTAACTCTAACATAAAAAATTCTTCAATTGTGCTATAAATTATTAATTCAAATCTATGATTTTATCACACTAAGTGTATTATGGTCTAATTATATTACTTTTTGAATTAAATATTTTTCAGTTGCGAAAAAAACACAAAAATTCCTCATCATCCCAATAATTTTTAACTTCAGATAATTTAGTTAAATGGTTGATGAATTTTTTAAAATAATTTCTAAGTAGAAAAAAATTTGAATACTTTATATTTATTAGAAATTTAATGATTATATTAATACCTCATAAATAATATAAGCATTTAAAAGTTTAAAAAAAAATCAAAATTTAGTGTATTCACATATGTATTATAGATATTTTTTTAGACACACCTGAATTTTTTTTTAAATTTTTGCTTTTATTCTTTAATTTTTAATAACTTATTAAAAACTAACTAATAAAATATTTTTTTACAATTTTTCAATTAGTACATTAATGATTTAGCACAATACAATTCGTCTATGAAAATAAATGACTAATAATTCGAACAAAATTTATAATATAATAATTTTTTTTTCTTAATATTTGGTAATCAATAATCAAAATAGTATGACAAATATTTTCGTTTATTTTAGATAAAATTGAATTAATATTTATTTTCTTTTTTTTTCGTTAATCGAAAGGAATTTCTTAATAAAAGAACAAATATTTTTATTTCAATAATTCTGAATAATTTAAAAATATGACAATATAAGACCAATTTTCTAAAGTCTCAATGAATCATTAGAATAAATAGTCATCGTAAAAGACTAATAATAATAAGGTCTTTAATAGATTTAATTTTAGAACTTTAGCACTTATGTACTAAATTTACGAACTATATATTACAATGAAAATTTTAATAAGTCAAAATGGATAGGAACTTAAAAAATGTTATCTGTAAAATATTGTTTGTATGTGGACATTCGCAATAAATAACATTAATATTTTGAACTTTATAAGTGGCATTATGAGTAATAATTCTGCTTTGAATGAAAGCAACCTAAGATCGTCTTGTTTGTGATTATTTAAAACTAATATTATGTGTTGACATTCGAATGAAGCGCACATTCTTCGAATTCCAAAATTAAGTATTAGAATGATTTAACTAACATCGAGCTCATGTGGACATAATTGGGGCCATTGTTCAATGTGAGTCAATTATTTTTTTTAGTGTGATTATTTCACAAACAATACCTACTATACGAATATATGATATTTCAAATAAGCAATATGTATGAATAGCTTATGAAAATTTTAGATTTATAATCTAACGGGACATGTGTGGAATTTTTTTCATCATTTTTTGTTCTTTTCAAAAATATATATGTATGCATGTTTCAAAGAAGCTATTTTTCGTTCGATAAAGGGAACAATCTCTATAAAAGCCAATATTGCGTGCTAAAATTGCGAACTTATTTTGGATTGCCAGTGATTATGACTTCATTGTTTTTCGATGTATATTTTCTACCTTTTTGAAAATTATTTCAATGTCTGTTGAGAATCAGACCTAAGCATACATTCCAACAAAAAAATAATTTAGGTTCGATCACACAATCGCGAAGATTTAATGAAGCTTTGTAAATATTCAATGATGAAAAAAATATCTTAAGCAAATTTAAAAGCAATTTGATAAAAATTTTTTTTTCTTATGTAGTCGATGTTCTGTAGAGTATAATCACAAAAAAAAATTATTTGCTCTGCAATTTCGATTAAAAGAATATGGATAAACAGAAAATTCATTGATAAAAAAATTCAAATTTAAAACTTATAGATTATTTTTACTTGTCACACTCGAAAGAAGAGCATAGAGACTCGCAAAAATGAACTGTTTGAAAGAATAATAATTAATGATAATATTTTGATTGTCGTCCCAATAAATTTTTGTACAACATTGTATAAAAATTAAAATATATCGTATAAATGTATGAAAAATACATTTATATTTTAATGATGTAATTTTTTAGCAAACTAATATTTTGAACTATTAATGTCAGATGTCTATATCATAATTGTATGTTCAATAAAAAATATTGAATCCTTTCGATTTATTATGAAGATAATTTTTTATTAATATTACTTTTAAATTTTTGAATAAAACCAATGAAGAGTTCTGAATGATTTTAGATGTACTGTATTTATGCAGTAAAATTTTTCAACAACAAATAGTGATTGTTTTATAAGAAATTTTGACAAATAAACGACTAAATAATTGACCTCCCGTTGACATTCCAGACAATATAAAAAATTGCATGTTTGTGAAATGTAATCACATTTTTCTATTTCTGGATATTTTAACCGATAGATTTTTGAAATAAAGAAATAGAATTATTTAAAACAATATTATTGTTATGTTAAAATCTAATTTATAAAGAAGTGCGTGTGATAAAACACGTGCTTAGCTTACACGCGTAATTCTCTGAAATTTAAAATTTAAAAAATACAAGGACACATTCTAAAACAGACTTTGTAAATTTTGAAATGATCTTAAATTCAACATTAGACGCTATTCTATTAATCAGAATTATAAATCTTTTTTTCTTACTAAAGTTCCTAAAAGATATTCAGGTAGCTAAAAGGTTACTATGTATAAAGTTTGAAAAATCTTTATCATTTTGTGATATATTTAAATATTGAAATATATAAATCCTTTAATATAATAGTCAATATTTATTTCAAATATTTTAAATTAATTTTCATCTTTTACTATTAGCTTTGACATCTTTAAATGAATTCACTCGTTTGAATGGTGTAACAAACGGTAGCTCAAATCTCGAATTATTAAATACTAATCATTCAATCAACGGAAATAATATAAATCGACATCATGTCAAATCAATAAATTATTCAAATAATCAGTCGAATAGTCTTGATAATGGAAACAATCAAATGCTAGATAAAAAACAAAAGAAAAAGAAAAGAAGACACAGGTAAAGCGATTATTGTTTACTTTATTTTTCAATTCGAAATTTGACAAGTTTAAAGAATCATAATACATTATTTTTAAAAACATAAAAGAAATTTTCGATTTTTTTCATTTTTAGTTTATTTTTATCGAGAAATTCCTTAGAACTATAACTTGATTATAAATTTCAATAAATTCTTAACAAAATATTTTTTTTATGTATTTTATAAAAATTTAAAAAATAAACCTTTAAAAATCTATTTAGTTTTGGCAAATTTAATTTTCCGTTTTGAAATTTCTTTGTCATGTTAAGATATATATTCGAGAATTTCTTAAAAAAAAATTCTCCTATAAATAAAATTTTAAATAATGATTCCAAAATTTTTTAGAGTTAATCGTAGCTGAATCAGCAGCTTGTTAGATAAGTTTTTTAAATATCGAATGATACAAATTAATCGCAACAATGTTACGATGATTTTTGATGATTTTAACAAATTATTCATAATTAGTAATGTAATTTGAATGATGGATTCATAAATATAAAAAACTGATTTCAAATTTTAATTGCAGTAGTTACCAGTTAGAGGAGTTGGAAAAATCATTCAATACACACAAATATCCAGATGTTTACGAACGAGAGATGCTTTCATATAAAACTGGCCTTCCTGAAGATAGAATACAGGTGAATATTATAAATTTTCAATTTTATTTTTAAACTATTACTTATTTTTATATGTAAAATTTTTTGAACTTTATTCTTTACTTTTGGATATAAATCAAATTATATAAGTTACTTGAAAAATTAAATTATTTAAATGACTAAAACATAAAAATAATTTTATTTCAACTAATATCGTATTCTGTAAATCATTTATCAGAAAAAAAAGATTGAAAAAATAATATGAGCATATTTTATTTTAATTTTTAAGATTTAATGCCATGAATATAAAATTTTTTTAAATATGTTGTAATCTTTGGAATTTATTTCAAATCCGCGTATACAAAACGTATGAAATTCAAAAAAATAAGATTTTGTAAATTTTCAATATTCAAAAATGATAAAGATTGTTGTTTTTTTCATTTTTAAAGTTTATTGTCTTTTATGCAACAAATTTTCAATATTATGTTAATGATTATCCTAAATAGATTATTTTTTGTAGTTTAAGGATTCTAAAGCAACATGTAAATTTAAGATAGAAAACGAAAAAAAAAAATGTACATAGCTTGACAATTCGAATAGTCAACATTTGATCGCTTGTAAATGAAAAGGTTTTATTTAGTTCGAATTTTTGAAATGCGGGCGTACATTCAACAAAAGAAAAGAGTTTTATAGGTTTAGTTCCGATCCTTAACCTATAAATAAAAAATACCGTACATTGAATTCATCGTCAGCGTACCTACACTGAATATTTAAAATTATAATTGAATTTCGCTACTAACCCGATTGCATTGGTTTTTATCAATTTGTTAAATTATTGAATTGCGAATCTCTAATTAATTAAACTGCTCAATTTAAATTTATTCCTTAATTAGATATTAAAATTTAACTTTGTATAAAGAGGTGCAGTCGACAATAAATATTTGAAGTACTAAAAGCTCACCTTTTTTTCACAAAAGTTCTTTCATCAATGCCACTGATGCTCTTAAAATTAATATTAGGCATTCTTCAATTTACTTTAGTCCATTATTACAATATAAATTAGCATTCACGTACATGAATGTATTAAATTGCCCAATTTTAAATCATCTACATTGTATAATTTTGTGACGAACATGCTTTACACAATTAACCAACTTTTGATTATTTAGAAGATAATATTTATCCCATATTGACTCGAAAAATTTCTGCTATATGAGTTATAAATCTTACAACATATATATTTGTATATTAAAATTAACTAAATGTAATTAATATGTATATATATATATTAAGAAAATTCAGAATTATAAGTAATCAACTCATTAGATCACTAATTTTTATAAACATTACAACATTTTATGCATTCAATAGGCAAACTATATATATAGAAGCTTGACGTTCATAGGTGAAAAAAACTTTGTTTTTGTTGTATTATAAATTGATTATATTCTTATACCAATTAATTCATTATAATGATTTGTTAATTATTCATTAAAATAGCTCTACAAATCATATCATAAAGTATATTGTTGTATCTACTTAGAAAATAATTTAATCATGCGCATTAAAAATCTATCGAAATTGTGCGTTACAAGATTTATCATACAATCAGTAGATTTTGTTAAAACAAAGTCTTCCGTTTTTGTTTTTTAGTTTTGCAAAATTTATTTCTTTTTTTTTTAGTTTGACAAGAGTGAATTTCTTTTATATGGAACCAATTATGGAATTTATTAAAATTATAATTTTAGTAATCTTTCTCTCTCATTCTAAATCACACACAAGCCATATGACGTATACTGTATGCATTCTAATAATTATATGAATAGACCATATTATTTTTTCATTCAATACTACTCGATAAACACGTTAATAACTATCAGCATCGATGTATACAAATAATAAGAAGAGTTTATATAATTTATATTCTAAATTTTATATTTTAAATTGTATAACTTATTAAATACCACATTGTCATCGTGTCAATTAGCGCCCTTTGCCGCACTGAGGCCAATCTAGTTTTTTTTTTTTTGAACACGTGTCTTTCAACTAGACGTGCTTGTGCATTATTCTTCTGTATATAATGTTAGTTACCTTTGAATTTGAAATCGATAATCATTATAAAATACTGAAAATTTTCGAAATCATTTTTATGGATGAGTATTGAATTCGCACATAATCTAACAAGGCATAGCGCACCAGAAGTATATAATAAATTTTTTGTTATAAATTGTCAAAATGAAAAACAAATTATTACGTTCTAATTATTATAAAAAAAAAGGAAAAAAAAAACGAAAATAGAATTTTTTTATTGTAAAGCTTGCAAATATTTGGCCCAATTAATATAATGATTTGAATTTTTAACTCTTCTAACTAAAATTCTTTTTTTTTAGGTCTGGTTTCAAAACAGGCGTGCTAAGGTATATCAATTGTCACTTTAATTATCATCTAAGATAGTCATATGAAACATGATAATTTTTTATAAAAAAGTACTCTGTGACTTAAATTAAATTCATTTTTACAGTTTATTAATAATAATTTTTTTTAATTACTTTCTAAATATTCAATGATTTGAATCTGAAATTTAGTGGCGTAAGTTTAAAAATTTATGTTTTAGATGAGAAGTGTATAAAACACTTATTTAATTTAATTTTTTTTAGGAAAGACTAACAAATCTTGGGGTGGAGATTCAACTATTATGGCTGAATACGGTCTGTATGGAGCGATGGTTAGGCATTCCCTTCCATTACCTGAATCAATAATTCGAAGTGCGAAGGAAAATGGAGAAAAATGTGCTCCTTGGCTATTAGGTAATGATTATATACTGATTAAAGTGAAAGCAACGCTTGATGTCTTTTGACTAATTGAATTTATTTTAAATTCAATTTAAGCAGTTATTTAGCAAATTGAATTGAAATTTAAAATTTGTATGAGCTTCAAATTTTCCCAAATTTTTTTTCATATAAAGTTTGTTTGTCGTTCTAGGAAATGATATGATTGACTTACAAAATCTGATTAAAAGAGTGACAAGCAAATTTTTGAGTAGATTTAGTTTCATAATTAATTTAAATATTGGACAAAAAAAAAAAAGAGTTGAAGGCACTAAATTGATTTCCTTGCAAAGTTAATTTCATTTATATATTATATTTTTCATTTTTAGAAGATTTTGAATATAACTTAAAGTTATATTTATTTTTAATTTAGTGAATTTTGTTTATTGGGCTACATCAAACACTCACTGCAAATATCACAAAAAAATTAATTACCGAATTCGATAACTAATCTAATTAACCTTCAATTCTTTTCCTTTCTCTTTTCATCTTTAAATATGAATTTTTGTTATCTTTTTATTTTCTGCATTGTGATAAAAAAAATGAATAAAAAAATCATTTTTTTTCTAATCAAAGAGCAAAATTTAACAAACCGAAGACGAGAAATTAAACAAGATTCTTGTTTTTCATACGCAGGCATGCATAAAAAAACAGCCGAACCAGATGATTGTAAGGTTGATACAAATAGCCAGTGTCTAAAATCTTTTAAAGAAGAGATCAATAATTTGGACGAGCAAATTAAAACAGAAGATGAAGTAGAGAACACGAATTATATAGATGAAGAAGAGGGTAAGGAAAATTGTAGAAAAGAAAAAAGACAAGAAGATGAAAATGTAGATATTGACGATAATTTATTGAATGATACACAAGATAAATCTGTAAGGGTGAATAGTACATCAATGGAGGTTGAAGAAAAAGATGAAAAAGTAACGAATGTGGATGTTGAATCGACAGATGATAAAAGCACAGAATCAAAACAAATAAACTTAAGTGAAAATAGTGTCAAGAAAACATTAAAAAATCTTTTAAATCAAGAGCAATTAAATCAGCAAATTGTCAAAACAAGGAAACCAAGACGGAAAAAAAATTTGGGTATCAAATCGACAAATGAAGTAACTTACAATGGTCGTCAATTTAATCATGATACCAATAATTCAATTAATTTTATATCGACGAATCAAAACGATGAATTTGGTATATTGAGATCAAACAATATTGCACAATTGAGAGCAAAAGCTTTAGAACACAGCGCCAAAGTGCTGCACACTACATTTTATTCAAATTTCTCTCAACAACTTAATTCATCCTCCTCTTCAAGTTCATCGCCCAACCAACAAACCATGCAACAAACAAATCAAAATGAATTCACATCATTACCAACTGCTAATTTTTTACAATTTTCATCATCTAAATCTAATTCCTCTAACACAAATCCAGCTAATTCGCTATCAAATAGTCTACAACAACAGTCAAATTCATTAGTTAATAATATGAATTCTCATTCACTAAATCATAATGCTGTTGCATTAACAGCTGCGTTATCAGCAGTTGCCAATAATCATCAAAATTTAGCCTATTCAAGTCTAACTCCACATCAACAGCTATCAATCTATAACAATATTATCAACACACCGCTCGCAGCTGTAGTCGCTTCGGCCACCAATCAAGGCAATAATTTAATAAATAGAAATGACAACAAAACGCGCAATTCGCCAATGACAGGTGAGAATAGTTTGTTGAATAGTTTCGGCCAAAGAATATTCTATTGATAAAGATTTAATCAACGTCTTAATTGTTTTGAATAAAATCATTTAGTGTTTAAATTACGAATCAGGCTATAGCTTTTGTGTATATATTTTTTTTTCTTGGCTCTGTATATATCATTCTTAATATTATACTGCTCATTGTGTATACAAACATATAGTACAAAACAAATTCTTTGATCAGTAAATTTAATTACTTAACTGCTCTGGTTAAAAAGGATAAGTTTAATCATATAGTTAGAACATGCTCTTTTTATGCCATTTTGTTTATAAAACAAAGAAAAATCCAATTTGTGAACGCAGCTTACTTTTTTTTATAAGTATTTGTTTTAACTGTCTATATATTAATGTATGATACAAATCATGTTATTTGACTTTCACCTCATCATCTTCATTATTAGTGAAAAAGTATGAAAAATTTTTTAGTTGGCAAATTTGATCTCTCGATTTGCTCGAACTTCGTGTTCAGCGTAGATGATGTTACTTAGTACAAAAATTATTTCGATTTATTGTCAAACCACATTTTGAAAATAAAAATAACAATTTTATCTGTTGTCAAACAATGATTCTGATTAAAAGGAATCAGTCAAATAAAATTATTAAAAGGTTTCGAATGTACAATTTGAGGTCCAATTAAAATTTTTTTTCTTTTTGTTCTGTATAGAAAATAAAATTGTTAAAATAAACATCAAATCATATAAACATTTTAATTAATTTTAAAGGTTTGCTTTATAAATATAATTTTTTTATGGCTACATTTATTATTGACAATTTTATATTTTAATATTAATTATAAATGCCATGAATGATACTAATTGTTTTCAAAAGCTTTTTTTTTGTTTTTTATTTTACGAAATGGGTAACAAATTTTAGACAACTCTTAGCCATTTTAAATTTAAATAATAGAATTTTAACTTTGAAGAACATTGCTTTTAGTTTTTTATCATCAAAACAAAAATTTTGTATCGGATATTTTTAAATTTTAAAGTTATAAAATATTTTTTTTTTCTATTAAATACTATCAATTAAAAATTAAAGTCAAAGGCGGTTTTCTGAATTTGAATATAATGTGAGGTAATCGCTGCAGATTTACTCTAACTAATTTATTCCCAATAAATTTAGATTAAAGAGGTCTAATGTTTTTAAGCAGACATTGTTTAACAAGAGTTTGAAGATTTCCTTACAATCAAGAGTCATGTACCAATTTCCAAAATAGTTGGCATTGAACGAACTGAGAAGCGTGACCATAAGAGGCGTTAAATATTGGGCGGTCAGGGTGAGTACATTTTTTAAAAGAAAATGTTTATAATTTTTCAAAACTGAGAAAAAAAAACTAGCTTTACCTCTCCCTATAAAAATTAATTTATCGTCTTATATATGATTTCAATACTTTTTTACGTAATCAATAATAAACA